>CM059427.1:99224455-99281687 GCA_030390025.1 Squalus acanthias | reverse complement strand
GAGAGAGAGAGAGGGCGAGAGAGAGAGAGAGGGCGAGAGAGAGAGAGAGGGCGAGAGAGAGAGAGAGGGCGAGAGAGAGAGAGAGGGCGAGAGAGAGAGAGAGGGCGAGAGAGAGAGAGAGGGCGAGAGAGAGAGAGGGCGAGAGAGAGAGAGGGCGAGAGAGAGAGAGGGCAAGAGAGAGAGGGCGAGAGAGAGAGAGGGCGAGAGAGAGAGAGGGCGAGAGAGGCGGCGAAAGAGAGAGAGAGAGAGGGCAAAAGAGAGAGAGGGCGAGAGAGAGAGAGGGCGAGAGAAGGGGCGAAAGAGAGAGAGAGAGAGAGGGGGCGAAAGAGAGAGGGCGAGGCAGAGAGAGAGAGAGAGAGGGCGAGACAGGGCAGAGAGAGAGAGAGCGAGGGCGAGACAGGGCAGAGAGAGAGAGAGCGAGGCAGAGAGAGAGAGAGGGGGGGTGAGGCAGAGAGAGAGAGAGAGAGAGGGGGTGAGGCAGAGAGAGAGAGAGAGCGAGGCAGAGAGAGAGGGCGAGGCAGAGAGAGAGAGAGAGAGAGGGCGAGGCAGAGAGAGAGAGAGAGAGAGGGCGAGGCAGAGAGAGAAGGCGCGACACAGAGACACGGAGAAAAGAGAAAGAGAGAGAGACATATTTTTAAAGAACATTGAGGTGAAGGGGAAATGAAAAAAGCAAAATTCACACTTTTGAAGAAATAATGACAGAACCATCAGTGGCATTTTCTAGCAGCAGGATCTATTTTTTCAGCAACTTTATAAATTAATTGTTTCTTTAACTTTCTCCTTCTGCCGACCTGGAGGCCCACAGGTGCCGCTGCCTCTCGGTGACCTTCCCCAGGTGCCCACTCTCCACCTGTGAGTCTCAGCAGCAAATGTCGGTAAGATATTCGAGTGCAGGCCATCAGAACTGTGCCGATCCCATCATCCAACATCCACACCTTGCAGCAGGAGTCACTGGATGTCGATCAGGAGCTGGGATACTCGCTGGTTTTTCAGCTGAATGGGTTAATGAGTCACCAAAACAAATTGTTGGGTCCCCGAAAGAGGTGGGAATAAAGGACCCCCTGATCTGTACTGCTCCCACCAAATCATCACAGAGCAAATCATTTTAAGAAAAATTAAGTTACAGTAAAAAGCGGTTAAATATTCACTCGGGGAGCCAGACTATGATTTAGACCAGATTCCAAAACGGCAGAATGTTAACAAGAGTCCAATCAATAAAAACTAATTCTAAAACAATTAATGCAAGTAAAACACAGGATTGATCCGAGAGTGTCAAATGGGTCGTGTTTCAGTGACTTTACTCATCTCAGCACCAGAAGCATCCAGATCCCCAGAGCCAATGAAAGATTACTAAGTCACTGCTCATTTCCTAAAGTGTATTCATACAAACTCAATATGGATTCAGTTTTAATCAAACTTAATTCTTTTCTAAACCAATTTAATCCCCTTTAATGGAAAAATTCCACACAACCCATTTTCACATTGTATAATGAAGAACTTTATCCTTTTTTTAAAAAATGATCTCAGCGGCATTTTTAATACGATGTAGTAATAGTCTCCTGTACTGAAATGAATCCGGAGATGCAGATCGTATTTTGTATGCTTTGAATGACAGCTCCGGTTGTCCAATGCAGTACCTACCTGTGCCTCTGGAGGGCCCCCTTCATCTCTGATCAGCAGTAGGTAACTCTGGCCGTCCACCACAATCTCTTTCTTAAAGCGCCCTCCTGTCACAGAAACAGGTTATTGTGAGAGGCAAGGCACGACTGATAAACACATCAGGACTACACACACCAAGGTAAAGGCGATACCAACTACAGGGCGTGTTCACACTACAGCAGTAAAGGATGGATTATTGGTAACACACAGACAGACGGTTGATAATGGCTGGAAAGGACAGACAAGTTGCGATGTGACGGACGGTTTATTTTGTGTATTCTATAGCCAATTTATAAAATGAGTTATCACATATGTATACAGAAGACCCTATTGAGCACAATGTGTACCATGGTTTCCTAATGTGGGGCCCACAAGGCAGTTCTATGTTTTGATAAGACTGTAAAAGCTGGCTTTCGATACATTTATACAAAACTGGGGCCTACAAATCAAAATGTGTTCAATTTACCTGACTTTCACTGTCTCGTGTCCCCCTTGCACCATTATCTGACTATTCCTAGGGCTTATAGCGGAAGGACTGCTCCTCAACCATTTTAAACGTGAGAAAAGCTCCGTTTCTAATCAAGAGAAAGCTTGGCATTTGTTTGGATTTACGTCGGTCAGAGTCAAAGCATCAGTCATCTGAACACTGCATAACACAATACCTCTAGACTTCCCAATGCAGCCACCCACACATTGCAATGACAAGCTTCTTGTGTCAATGTGATGTGACTGCCATCCTGTTTGTCTATGCATCAATCAATATCTGAGTAAGAACATCTCGAGGGCACTGGAAAAATGTAGGGAACACCAGGAAGACTGGATCTGTGACCCAGTATAAAATATTTAATGTAGGTTTTATTTGAGCTCTGCCCCAACAATGATACTTCCATAGAAAATAAAATAATAGGACATCCTGTTCATCTTTTAAAATATTCTTTATGTTTCTCTACCCCTCCACACACTAATATAAAGTTTATCATGTCTGAAATAGAATCCATCATGCCCTCAATCTCTTAGCGAATAGTGACAGTTACAATTTGTGCCGGTGAATGGGGGGGGCCGGAACAAGCCCATAAAATATCAAGCTGACAAAAGCTGCCCACACTGGCACTGACCTAAATGTCGTCAAAATCACGTAACAGAGTGAGTTCGGCCGTAATCCATCATTTCTTGTGGAAAAATAGCAAGCTGTTCTGCCATAATGTTTGGTTGAGTGTAGGTGGGAGCAATGGTGAAGCGACACAGTTACCTGTCACTATTGGCGCACGAATTTCGTGAACTTTCCAGAACATAAAAAAAATGGAAAAAGTGTGCTCCATACACCCAGTGAACAAAATAAAATTGACAGAGTACGTAAATTTCAAGAGTGAAAATTCGGGGGAAGCTGCTGTTCACAACAGCGGGGCACCAGATAACAGACTTGTGTCAGACTCCATGATAGGTGGACTTTCCGGTTTGAACAGAGGACTGTTTCTGGACAATTCAGACAGGCATCATCGCTGTTTCACATGGAGAAGTGAACCTCCTCACTCCCGATTAGGAACATTTTCTTCAAATATTTCCATGCTGCTCCTCCAAGTGCCAGAGCGGCTAAGACCAGGTGTACGGAGGATATGAAGTGGGAGTATCTTTCCAAGGGCACTTACAGTCAAGTAAGAAAACTCGCCAAGATTTTCCACTCAAGCCACAATCCAGAACTGACTGACCAAACCAAACAGCTTTGGGGTGCATGGCAACACGGCATACGACCAGAAGTTACTGCCTTGCAGTTGAGCCACTCATTCTGGAACATTCTGATGCACCATCTCCTGTGACAGTCCCTCGTTAATCATCACACAAGAAGAAAATATGTGGATGATGAGACAGAATTTAAGTGTGTGGTTTTCGTGCAGTAAATCCTCCAAGTTATGAGGGCGAATCGCTAAATCACTGACCAAAAACAGCTTTATTTACTCATTTCACTGGTTGCTTGCTTCCGCAGGGGGTAACAAAAATTAGGGAATTTAACAAAAAGAATATTTTACAAAAATCGGAAAAGCATATTTACTGCTCCTGAATTGCACTATTTTCAGAGCAGACCAACAGAAAAGCAAGTTTCAAAGAGAAAGAAACACGTTTTGGTCACGGAACTAATCATTCGAAATATCTACCGAGCCAGTCTTCAGTTCAGGCAACACGAGAGGTAACAATATTGCGACAGTACAGCAACATCTCACTGTTACACTCGGACCACTGACATCAAATGCTTTGTTATGACTCACCCTAAAACAAAGAAATCACACAAACACGCCCATGATCTCACACCCACATCCGAAAACATCAACAACTGGCATTTATATAGCGCCTTTAACGTAGTAAAACGTCCCAAGGCCCTTCACAGGAGCGCAATCAGACAAAAATGGGCATTAAGCCAGAGAACGAGATATTACGACAGGTGACCAAAAGCTTCAGAGGTGGGTTTTAAGGAGGGTCTTAAAGGAGGAGGGGAGGTAAAGCGTTTTAGGGAGGGAGTTCCAGAGCTGAGACATCTGAAGGCAAGGCCACCAATGGTGGGGTAAAGGGAGGGGGAATGTACAAGAGGCCAGAGCTGGAGGAGCGCAGAGTTCTTGGAAGGTTGCAGAGCTGCAAGAAGTTACAGAGATAGGGAGGGGCGAGGCCTTACAGAATGACTGCATACTGCTCATGAATAAAATTACATCCCGTCTCCAACAGATTTATCACTCAGCCGCTCTTTGTCTAATACTGCTAAAGATAACATTACAGCCTATTTATACTCAGTAGTCGGCCATCAATGAAACCCCCAAAGCCACTGGCCAACTGCACATGTGAACAACACAGCAACGTTCCTCACCAGAACAGGAGTTTTCCACTAGCACTTCCACTGGCAGCATGAAGGATAAAGTGACGTCAGAAAGTGGTTCTTCAATAAAAATACCTTTTTGCAATGAGAGCTTTCCGGCCAGAAAGTAATATATTTACAACAACTTGCATTTATATAGCGCCTTTAACGCAGTAAAACATCTCAAGGCGCTTCACAGGAGCGTTACCAGACAAAAAATTTGACACCAAGCCGCACAAGGACACTTCCTGTGTCCCTGACGACCATGTGCGTGGGAAGTGTATCCAGCTGCAGCTACTGATAGACCGCACTGCGGCGCTGGAGCTGCGGATGGATGCATATTGGAGCATTCGCGATGCTGAGAACGTCGTGGATAGCACGTTTAGCGAGTTGGTCACACCGCAGGTAAAGGGTGTACAGGCAGGAAGTGAATGGGTGACCACCAGGCAGAGTAAGAGGTGCAGGCAGGTAATGCAAGGGTCCCCTGGGGCCATCCCCCTCTCAAACAGATGTACCACTTTGGATACTGTTGGAGGGATGACTTATCAGGGGAAGGCAGCAGCAGCCAACTTCCTGGCACCATGGGTGGCTCTGCTGCACAGGCTGGGAGGAAAAAGTGCGGAAGAGCTATAGTGATAGGGGACTCAATTGTCAGGGGAATAGATAGGCGTTTCTGCGGCCGCAAACAAGACTCCAGGATGGTGTGTTGCCTCCCTGGTGCAAGGGTCAAGGACGTCTCAGAGCGGCTACGGAACATTTTGGAGGGGGAGGGCGAACAGCCAGTTGTCGTGGTGCACATAGGCATCAATGATATAGGTAAAAAATGGGATGAGGTCCTAAAAGCAGAATATAGGGAGTTAGGAGGTAAATTAAAAAAGAGGACCTCAAAGGTAGTAATCTCAGGATTGCTACCAGTGCCACGTGCTAGTCAGAGTAGAAATAGGAGGATATTTCAAATGAATACGTGGCTAGAGGAATGGTGCAAGGGGGTGGGATTCAAATTCCTTGGACATTGGAACCGGTTCTGGGGCAGGGGGGACCAGTACAAACGGGACGGTCTGCACCTGGGCAGGGCCAGGACCGATGTCCTAGGGGGAGTGTTTGCTAGTGCTGTTGGGGAGGGTTTAAACTAAAGTGGCAGGGGGTTGGGAACCTGAGCAGGGAGACAGAGGAAAGGGAAACAAGGATAAAAGCAAAAGACAGGAAGGAGAAAAACAAAAGTAGAAGGCAAAGAACTCAACGGTTTAAATCAAACATGGTCACAGTAAATAATAATTCATATAGGTCTGAGAGCATTAAAAAAACAAGCTTGAAGGCTTTGTGTCTTAATGCAAGGTGGATGAATTAGCTGCGCAAATAGAGGTAAATGAATACGATTTGACTGGGATTACAGAAACATGGCTCCAGGGTGGCCAAGGCTGGGAACTCAACATCCAGGGGTATTCAATATTTAGGAAAGATAGGCAAAAAAGAAAGGGAGGTGGGGTAGCATTGCTGGTTAAAGAGGGGATTAACACAATTGAAAGGAAGGATATTAGCTCTGATGATGCGGAATCTGTATGGGTAGAACTGAGAAATAACAAGGGGCAGAAAATGTTAGTGGGAGTGGTATGTAGACCTCCAAACAGTAATACGGAGGTTGGGGACGGCATTAAAAGGGAAATTAGAGAAGCATGCAGTAAGGGCACAGCAGTCATCATGGGTGACTTTAATTTACATATAGATTGGGCTAACCAAATTAGTAAAAATACTGTGGAGGAGGAATTCCTAGAATGTTTACGGGATGGTTTTCTGGAATAATATGTCGAGGAACCAACCAGAGATCTGGCCATCTTAGACTGGGTATTATGTAACGAGAAAGGATTAATTAGCAATCTTGTTGTACGAGGCCCCTTGGGTCAGAATGATCATAATATGATAGAATTCTTCATTAGGATGAAGAGTGAAGTAGTTGAATCAGAGACTAGGGTCCTGAATTTAAATAAAGGAAACTACGATGGTATGAGGCGCAAATTGGGTAGGATTGATTGGGGAATGTCACTCAAAGGGTTGACGGTGGATAGGCAATGGCAAACATTCAAAGACTGCATGGATGAACTACAGAATTTGTTCATCCCAGTGTGGCATAAGAATAAAACAAAAAGGGTGACTCAACCGTGGCTAACAAGGGAAATTAGGGATAGCATAAGATCCAAGGAGAGGGCATATAAATTGGCCAGAAGAAGCGGTAACCCTGATTGGGAGCAGTTTAGGATTCAACAAAGGAGGACAAAGGGATTAATTAAGAAAGGGAAAATAGAATATGAAAGTAAGCTTGCTGGGAACATAAAAGCTGACTAAGAGCTTTTATAGATATGTGAAGAGATAAAGAGTAGTGAAATCAAGTGTAGGTCCCTTGCAGTCAGAAGCGGGGGAAGTTATAATGGGGAACAAAGAAATGGCAGCCCAATTAAATGCATATTTTGGTTCTGTCTTCACAAAGGAGGACACAAATAACCTCCCAGAGATGTTGGAGAACACAGGGTCTGATGAAAGGGAGGAACTGAAAGAAATCAGTATTTGCAGGGAAATGGTGTTTGGGAAATTGACGGGATTGAAGGCCGATAAATCCCCAGGGCCTGATAATCTACATCCTAGGGTACTTAAGGAAGTGGCCCTAGAAATAGTAGATGCATTGCTGATCATCTTCCAACATTCGATGGAATCTGGAACTGTACTCATGGATTGGAGGGTAGCTAATGTTACCCCACTATTCAAAAAGGGTGGTAGAGAGAAAGCGGGGAATTACAGACCGGTAAGCCTGACATCGGTATTGGGGAAAATGCTAGAGTCCATTATAAAGGATGTAATAGCTGAGCACTTGAAAAACAGTGACAGGATCGGACAAAGTCAACATGGATTTACAAAAGGTAAATCGTGCTTGACTAATCTACTGGAATTTTTTGAGGATGTAACTGGGAAAATAGATAAGGGAGAACCAGTAGATGTGGTGTATTTGGACTTTCAAAAGGCTTTCGATAAGGTCCCGCATAAGAGATTAGCGTGTAAAGTTAAGGCACATGGGATTGGGGGCAAGGTATTGACTTGGATAGAGAACTGGTTGGCGGACAGAAAGCAGAGAGTAGGAATTAATGGGTCTTTTTCCAAGTGGCAGGCAGTGACTAGTGGGGTACCGCAGGGATCGGTCCTTGGACGCCAGCTATTCACAATATACATTAATGATCTAGATAAGGGAACTAAATGTAATATCTCCAAGTTTGCAGATGACACAAAGCTGGGTGGGCGTGTGTGTTGCGAGGAGGATACCGAGAAACTCCAGGATGATTTGGACAGGTTGGGTGAGTGGCCAGAAGCGTGGCAGATGCAATATAACGTGGATAAATGCGAGGTTATCCACTTTGGTGTCAAAAACAGAAAGGCAGACTATTATCTGAATGGCAATAGATTGGGAGATGGGGAAGTGCAACGAGACCTGGGTGTCCTTGTGCACCAGTCGCTGAAGGTAAGCATGCAGGTGCAGCAGGCGGTGAAGAAGGCAAATGGTATGTTGGCCTTCATAGCGAAAGGGTTTGAGTATAGGAACAGGGATGTCCTGCTGCAGTTGTACAGGGCCTTGGTGAGACCACACCTTGAGTACTGTGTGCAGTTTTGCTCGCCTTATCTGAGGAAGGATGTTCTTGCCATGGAAGGAGTTCAGCAAAGATTCACAAGGCTGATACCTGGGATGGCATGAATGACATATGAGGAGAGATTGGGTCGATTGGGCTTATACTCGCTGGAGTATAGAAGAATGAGAGGGGATCTCATCGAAACATATAAAATTCTGACAGGTCTGGACAAACTAGATGCAGGAAGAATGTTCCCGATGGTCGGAGAGTCCAGAACCAGGGGTCATAATCTGAGGATAAGGGGTAAGCCATTTAGGACTGAGATGAGGAGGAATTTCTTCACCCAGAGAGTGGTGAACCTGTGGAATTCTCTACCACAGAAGTTAGTTGAGGCCAAGTCATTAAATATATTCAAGAATGAGTTAGATATATTTCATAAAGCTAAAGGTATCAAGGGATATGGGGAGAAGGCAGGTACAGGGTACTGAGTTTGGATGATCAGCCATGATCTCATCGAATGGCATACTCCTGCTCCTATCTTCTATGTTTCTATATTAGGAAAGGTGACCAAAAGCTTGGTCAAAGTGTTAGGTTTTAAGGAGATTCTTCAAGGAGGAGAGGTAGAGAAGCAGAGAGGTTTAGAGAGGGAATTCCAGAGCTTAGGGCCTAGACAGCTGAAGGGACAGCCACCAATGGTGGAGCGATGGAAATCGGGGATGCGCAGGAGGGCAGAATTGGAGGAGCGCAGAGATCTTGGAAGGTTGTAGGGCTGGAGGAGGTTAGAGAGATAGGGAGGGGCGAGGCCATGGAGGAATTTGGAAAAGAAGGATGAGAATTTTAAAATTGAGGCGTTGCCGGACCGAGAGCCAATGTAGGTCAGCGAGCACAGGGGTGATGGGTGAACGGGACTTGGTGTGAGTTCGGACACGGGCAGCCGAGTTTTGGATGAGCTCAAGTTTATGGAAGTTGAAAGATGGGAGGTTGAGTCTGGAGGTAACAAAAGCATGGATGAGGGTTTCAGCAGCAGATGAGCTGAGGCAGGGGTAGAGACAGAGATGAAAGTGGGCGGTCTTTGAGATGGAGACGATTTAGGAAAGCCAGTATTAGTAATGTGCAAATAGGTGTTTAGTTGGGGGAATGACCCCAACACTTTCTCCAAGTTTTTAGGGCAGAAAGAGAGCTGCATTTGGCCTCAGATTGGCCTGGGTTGGCAGGGGGAATTATCTGTCAGGATTCCTGATCACTAGCCTGTGCTGGGCGGTTATGGCATCCATTGGACCTCATCTCAGCCACCATCAATGCCTTCAGGGGAGAAAAGAGGAAGATGGAAAAAAATAGTAAATCAGCTTCTGGGTTTCAGGAATGCAAAAAAAGTATGATGAGAGCTTGCACGAACAAAAGCATTTTCCACATGTCTGTGCACTAGTGGTTGTATCACGATTATGAAAATAGGGAGCTAACCAACAGCAAAGCAGACCAACACCTTTCTAGCCCACATATGGTAATGACATAGCTGTGTCTACATCACACCACTGCTATAGAAAATAGGAAGTCAGAAGAGTTTTGGCAAATGGAGTGCTAACCCGAGAAAGGCAGGAGTGCAGCAAAGAGCAAATCCAGCCCCCATCCAGTTAAAGGTAAATTGCAACAAGACAGCAAATTCTGCTGTTTTGTGACAGAGGTCGATGGTGCTGTACTGCAGCTCTGGTAACTCATTTAAATTAAGCATAAAATTACACCTTTGCAACAGGGAAAGGGAGAATTACAGAACAGCACAAATGAATCTCCTGCACACATGCCAGAAATAGGGCCAAGGCCCCTGGAGGGGGAGGTGATGCAGATTGTGCTCAGTGCCATATGTTAGCATCCTGCACGCAGGAACAGTGAGTCAGTAGACCAATCTGCCAGGGTGAAATTATTGCCGACTGTATATCACAATGTTGGGCATGCATGCTGAGAGTAAGGAATGAGAAAGTGGGCTCTGAACACAATCTCCTCCTTAAATGCTACATTTTTAAAAAGCAGAAAACTTATTCTACCTTACAGTACAATAAGGGCTATTTTCAATTAAAAGCATGATCCCGAAAATTCACAGCCTCCTTTGCATGGGCTAATTGTTCATCAAGTCTCAGTGGGTTGGCTCCTGATCACTATCCAGTGACCCCTGTGAAAAGCGAGCACAAGGACATCTGGTGAATCCAGGATCCATAGCGGCTATGATGCACTCCACGGCCAAATAATCTGCCAAGACTCAGCACGTAGGCCCATATACGAAGAATGATGGCTTGGGTCAGGCACCAAAGGGCTGCTGGTACTTTCGCAACTGTGCACCGCAGCAAGAGTTAGCATCTTCAGCAGAGTAGGAGAAAAGTGGGGCACAAATATTTATTAAAACAAATCTAGGTAATGCATCTAGAGGCTTAGCTCTAAGTAGGCCTGGCAGCACTCCCCTTAATCCTACAGATGTTGTTGTTATATTACTCCATGTTATGTGGAGAGATTAGAAAAGCTGGGATTGTTGTTCTTAGAGTAGAGAAGATTAAGGGGAATTCCCTCCTTCTCTACCTCTCTCTTCTCCTTTAAGTCACTCCTTAAAACCTACCTCTGACCAAGCTTTTGGTCACCTGCCCTAATATCTCATGTGGCTCGGTGTCAAATTTTGTCCGATAACGCTCCTGTAAAGTGCCTTGGGATGTTTTTACACGTTAAAGGTACTATAAAAATGCAAGTTGTTGTTGGTGATCTCAACAGATCCTACGAAGACACTGGTGCTAGCAAAATAGCCTCAAATAGTATGGGTGTTTTAAAATATATCCAGCTCCTGCAGAGGCCACACTGGTTCCACATGACAGCCAGAGGGAACAACTTCCTGTTTTCAAAAACAATTAACAACGAACATTTTTTCTTTCCAGAGACTTGAGCACAAAAATCTTGGCCGACACTTTTTTAAAAATATTCGTTCATGGGATGTGGGCGTCACTGGCAAGGCCAGCATTTATTGCCCATCCCTAATTGCCCTCGAGAAGGTGGTGGTGAGACCCCTTCTTGAACCGCTGCAGTCCATGTGGTGAAGGTACTCCCACAGTGCTGTTAGGGAGGGAGTTCCAGGATTTTGACCCAGCGACAATGAAGGAACGGCGATATATTTCCAAGTCAGGATGGTGTGTGACTTGGAGGGGAACTTGCAGGTGGTGCTGTTCCCATGCGCCTGCTGCCCTTGCCCTTCTAGGTGGTAGAGGTTGCGGATTTGGGAGGTGCTGTCGAAGAAGCCTTGGCGAGTTGCTGCAGTGCATTTTGTAGATGGTACACACTGCAGCCACGGTGCGCCGGTGGTGGAGGGAGTGAATGTTTAAGGTGATGGATGGGGTGCCAATCAAGCGGGCTGCTTTGTCCTGGATGGTATCGAGCTGCGAGTGTTGATGGAGCTGCACTCATCCAGGCAAGTGGAGAATATTTCATCAAACTCCTGACTTGTGCCTTGTAGATGGTGGAATGGCTTTGGGGAGTCAGGAGGTGAGACACTCACCACAAAATACCCAGCCTCTGACCTGCTCTTGTAGCAACAGTATTTATGTGGCTGGTCAAGTTAAGTTTCTGATCGATGGTGAGCCCCCAGGATGTCATTAAACATCAAGGGGCGGTGGTTAGACTCTCTCTTGTTGGAAATGATCATTGCCTGGCACTTGTGTGGTGCAAATGTTACTTGCCAAGTATCAGCCCAAGCCTGAATGTCATCCAGGTTTTGCTGCATGCGGGCACAGACTGTTTCATTATCTGAGTATTTGCAAATGGAACTGAACACTGTGCAGTCATCAGCGAACATCCCCATTTCTGACCTTATGTTGGAGAGAAGGTCATTGATGAAGCAGTTGAAGATGGTTGGGCCTAGGACACTGCCTTGAGGAACTCCTGCAGCGAGGTCCTGGGGCTGTGATGATTGACCTCCAACCACCACAACCATCTTCCTTTGTGCTAGGTATGACTCCAGCCAGTGGCGAGTTTCCCCTTGATTCCCATTGACTAGGGCTCCTTGATGCCACACTCGGTCAAATGCTGCCTTGATGTCAAGAGCAGTCACTCTCCCCTCCCCTCCCCTCTGGAATTCAGCTCCTTTGTCCATGTTTGGACCAAGGCTGTAATGAGCTCTGGAGCCGAGTGGTCCTGGCGGAACCCAAACTGAACATTGGTGAGTAAGTGCTGCTTGATAGCACTGTCGACAACACCTTCCATCAGTTTGCTGTACTGAGGGAGTGCTGCACTGTCAAAGGTGCCATCTTTCAGATGAGACGTTAAACTGAGGCCCCGTCTGCCCTCTCGGGTGGACGTAAAAGATCCCACGGAAATATTTCTAAGGAGAACAGGGGAGTTCTCCCCGGTGTCCTGGTCAATATTTATCCCTCAACCAACATCACTAAAACCAGATTATCTCATTGCTGTTTGTGGAACCTTGCGGTGCGCAAATTGGCTGCCGCGTTTCCTACATTACAACAGTGACTACACTTGAAAAGTTATTTCACTGACTGTAAAGTGCTTTGGGATGTCCCGAGGTCGTGAAAGGCACGTTATAAATGTAAGTCTTTCTTTCTTTTCCGGTTTTCTCCCTTCATCTCCTGAAGGTTTCCAGGTCACCAGCAGTTCTTCAGTACCTCACCATTCTTCATGTATGAGCAGAGATAGTAAATGTCAGCAGGCTATTCAATTTTGTAGGCATCACAATTAACCCTGATCCTGTACATGCAAGCTCCACTGATCCATATTTTCTAGCAAAGATCACTAGAAATCAAGAGCAGGACCCTGGCTAAAAGACATAATTACGGTCCAACTATAGCTCAAGCTGATTAGATCAGGGAACGAATGTGGAACCTTCAGGGTGAGAAACATCAGGATTAGAGAACAAACACCAAGGGAAAGGCGGTTTAATCTTCCCCCCTCTTTAAAAGAAAGATTCATTAGATACAGACACTGTTGCAGCAATGAAGATTAGAGTTTAGATGAACTTCAAACTGGGAGCGCTTTCAAAAGCATTGTGTTGGCTCTACATTTCATGCCAATAATCAGATACGATCAGGGAATTAGTGAATCATCATAAACTTTTTTTTATTGAGTATTGATGCTAGGCTACTGAGCGGGAGGGGAGGGGAGGAAGAGTTTGTCATGTGATGTTAGACAAGCTGTCAGCTAGGGAAAGCACATCATCAGATGGAATAGGGGCCAGTATTCAATTGGGTCATGCAGGAGAAGACACCAAAGTTGGATGGGAGGGAACAAGGATCAGATGCTGTTTAATAGCTTCAGGATTCTTGGCAGGGTTTTTCTGCTACATTTCAACTTTATTTTTAAGTATTCGTATCCCTTCATTTTATGCATGTAAAACAACTAATATTGTTGATTTTTTAAAACCCATTTTCATTTCACTTCAGAAGCTTTATTCTCAGAGGTAGCCGGAGAGTAAATGCCATGAATCTGTTGGCATAGCAACATTTGAACATTATGCTTTGAGTAGATTACAAAAAGCTCAGCTCCAACAATCCCGTTATGAGGTGCTGGGTTTTGTTACGGAATGATTAATAATCATGGTCTTTTCTTTACAGTCACAAATCACGTAGATCTCTCCATGGCCTCACCACTCCTTATCTGTAACCTCCTCCAACTCTACAACCCTCCTTTGATCTCTGAGTTTCTCCAATTCTGGCCTCTTGTGCAATCCATGATTTTTATCGCTCCACCATTGGCAGCCATGCCTTCAGCAGCCTACGCCCTAAACTCTGGAATTCCCTCCCTAAGCCTCTCCACCTCTCTCTCCTTCTTTAAGACGCTCCTTAAAACCTATCTCTTTGTCCAAGTTTTTGGTCACCTGACATAGTATCTCCTTTCTCTTTTGATGCAAACCAATTACATAGTATCTCCTTATGTGGCTCGGTATCAAATTCTGTCTAATAACACTCCTGTGAAGCACCTTTAATGTTTTACTACATTAAAGGTGCTATATAAATGCAAGTTGTTGTTGCCAGGCTCAGAGATGCTGCTGGTCCTTCTCACCGACTTGGAATCAATAGAGTCGGCCAACAATGACTTTTAGTTCTGGTTTTGTGCCACGTTCCCTCTGGGAATCAGAGACCCAGAAAGAAATGTTCTACTTCAGAAACGAGCAGGAGAATCAAAAAGAGTTGGTCTATATGCAAAATGTCTGTGTTGCCCATCTGTCTCAGTTGATATTTGCACCCCCTATCATGGTACAAAGCCACATAAGACAGAAGGGACCTGGGCTTGTTCCGCAGACTAGGTTGAGCAACCCGATCTCAGCCCGGATGGTACTGGGGTAATATAACAGGCCTTGGGTGTCCCACGATTGGCTGAGCACCCGCTAGGCTCACAAAGGATGACTAACCACTTGCCGAGGTGCCGAAGTCCAGCTGACACCTGTGGGTCCCTGCTGCATCTTTAATCAGTCCCTTGAGGAGCAGGGGAAGACACTGGGCATGGGGCGGAAATTTAGCTTCCTCACAGTGGCAGACTCCCAAACCAGCTCTCTCCGTTTCATTAACGGCTTGAACCTAGTCTATTCAAAAAAAAGACAAATATGGATCTTTGAATTAACCACAATTCTTCTCCAAACTATATTTTTAAAGAGGGATTTGTGATGATTAAATACCATTTTCAGAAGCATATGAGCAGTTTCACAATTTTCGATGATTGGACAAGGGGCTTCTGTCTTCACATCTTCTCACCTGCAGTTCTTTCTCCCACTACAAAGCCCGAGTGTACGACTGCACACGAGAAACTAAATAAAAGGGCATAACAGTGGAAAGGAACAAGAAAAGACAATTTCATCCAGCTTGCTCGAAGGTTTAGATCCAGGTTACACCACGTGCAAGCCAATTTAATATCTTCCTGGCCTCAAGCCCAAGTCTGCATCTTGCCATTTGTTGCTAAGCAATCTGTCCATTTCCTTTTTAATGTGTCTGTTTTCACTGTACTAGGAGGAAGCCTATTCCAGAAGCTTCACACAGTTCCACGATTTTTCACTGAGCAGTTTGAATGTGGAAATATCTGACTTATGAATATATGAGGGGATTTTGATAGAGTAAATATAGAGGAATTGTTTCCACTGGCAGGGGGGTCGGTAACCAGAGGACACAGATTTAAGATAGTTGGGCAAAAATCCAGGGGGGAAATGAGGAGTTTTTTTTCATGCAGCGAGTTGTTGTGATCTGAAATGCACTGCCTGAAAGGGTGATGGAAGCAGATTCAATAGTAACACTGAAAAGGGAATTGGATAAATACTTGAAAAGGAGACATTTGCAGGGATAGAGCAGGACTAATTGGATAGCTCTTTCAATGAGCCGACACAGGCTGAATGGCCTCCTGTGCCGTATGAGTGTGTGCATCTATGATTAAGTATATAAAGTATTCTATACAGCAGTGCTTTAGAAATATAGCATAGCCAGGAAAGTAATGCCCCAGCAATCACGTGGCAAGCTCTCAGTTTAACAATTATAAACACAAGCAGAACGATCAAACATCTGCACAAACTCCTGTAGGACATGCGTCACTGCACATGCCACACATACTGTAACTGAATACCAGAAACAATCTCCACAGGGAAGTACGCGAGAACCATTTCACTGGTTATTCAACATGCCACTTATGCAACAAAACTAATTCAGCAAAAGAATTTTTGTTACATAGAAGTGTGAAAATGTTGTCTCCTAAACTTACACTTTCGAAAAAAAATACAAATGACAAATGAACATTAATATTCTTCTATAATAACAACAGAAAACGCTGCAAAAACTCAGCAGGCCAGGCAGCATCCGTGGAGAGAGAAACAGAGTTAACGTTTCAGGTCGAAGACCTTTCGTCAGAACTGAGAAAAAAAGCAGGAAATGAAATAGATTTAAAGCAAGTATAAAGCTGGGAAAACGGGGAGGGGATGAAAGAACAAAAGGAGAGATTAAGAGACATTGAGAGACATTAAGAGATAATCAAGGTAAGAGGAGGTGTTGATGTAACAGGTTGAGGCTAAATGAAGTGTGAAATGCACTGGCAGAATGAAGGACAGCTGCCAGCTTCTGGGTATTAATATTCTTCTCTCATTCTGCCAGCATTTCACACTTCACACTTCTAGCCACCTTTTGTTTCTTAACCTGTCCCATTACCATCTTGTCTTGCCTTGAGCATCTCTTAATGTCTCTACTTACCATAGACCACCCCTTTTGTTCTTTTATTCCTCCCCCCAGCCTCCCCCTTGCTTTTTTATCTGTTTCATTTCCTGCTTTTTTCTCAGTTCTGACGAAGGGTTTCGACCTGAAACGTTAACTCTGTTTCTCTCTCCACGGATGTTGCCTGGTCTGCTGAGTTTTCCCAGCGTTTTCTGTTGTTGTTTCAATTTTGTATACTTGTAGTATACTGTAATAGTTTGAGGAAATTTAAAATGCTTTTGTGCTCTTCAAAGGCACTGGCAGGTTCTTTCTGTCAGAGTACCTCAACACAATATTTTACAACAGTGAAAATAAATGTGTCCAGATGTCACCTAATGCGGTAAATTATGGTTTGAACTAGAGTGTTAACTGAATAAATTTGAGATCGTTTCAGCAGTGAAATGAAAGAAGAATGGTAACACAGCTCACTGGTGTTGTTAATGTCTCTTAACTCACTCACCACACATTGGCCAGATCTTGCTGGAAAAATAACGTGTTAATGACGCACACCGTTATTAAGATGCAAATCGGCCAGCAGGTTCAGGGGATTCAGAGATACGCCATGAGTTGCGAATCTCCAGAACTTGCTGGTTGATTTACGCTGCTTCGCTGTTTGCTTCACACAAACGGTATCCCGCCCTCAGCCTCTCTGTTATTTTTAAGATCTTGCTGGTTTTGATCATTAATTGACCATTAAACTCACCGCAGAAAGTTAGGGCTGAAATTTAACATCGTAAGTACCTTTTTAACGACGTGGTAATTGTTAATGGAATTCTTAAAGAAGGGAACAAATCAAACTGTTCAATCTCATTCCTTCAGGCAGTAATTGTTGTTCGAGATTCTAAAAATGTCAAATTTTTATTTTTTTATCTTTGTCTTTTTTTCCTTTCTATCTTAATTCAATCTTTTCTTTCCATCTCTTTATTTCTCTTTCTGTATCTGATTTGACTCTAATTCACCCTATTTCCTTCTCCGTCATTCCTGTTTCTTTCATCAATCCTTAAATCTCATTGGTTAAGGAGATAGATTGTTGGTCCCGTCGTTCACCAATTTCCCAGGTGCCCCGTTGCCCTCGCCATGCAGTTATCAGCTCGCACTTCCAGCAAGTTACGGCACAGAAAATTTGAGCGCTGAAGGGTCCAGGAAAAAGTCTAACAGGACATGCTGCGAGATGCCCTGCTCCAGCAAGATCAAGCCCAATAATTCAATGCCACAACTGAATCTGGTTGCGATGAATGATCAGAAGCACTGAGTTTGATCATTCCCAGGGACCACTAATAATTACCTGGTGTAGTAAACAAAATGAAATCCATATGTATCATTTTTTTTTAAACAAGACTACATTTGATTTGTGCTAATCTAGTGGAATACACTTAATTTAGACATGCTGCCCATATTCAACACGCTAATTGCTATCTTATTATCTCAATTCACTTGCACAAACTCCTAAAGGTGCCAGACAGCCTTAATAGCCTAAAAGGTCTATTTGGTATAATTAACTACCCAATTTAACCTAAGAGTTCAATAAATGCTACTTCCATTAGGATGTCAAGGTTACATCACAATGTGGTAGCCAGTGCTGCCGTGTTTCACACAGCCCGTTGGTGGCTCATTACTGTCTGCTCAGAAAGCTTAAAATGGGTTACAGTCACTCATCTGGGTTTTTTGTTAACTTTAGAAATGGTTTCTATAGTATGTACAGCAGTACGAGAAGTATACAAATACCAGACTACAACAGCAATGATAATGGCAGGGGTGAGAATGCAAAATCCTCCATGTGGTGATTGAGCAGAGTGTGTGAACAAAGCTTTGCAATGGGCAACTCAACAAGTAAGCAGGGCAACCAGCAAAACTCTGAGGAACTGAACATAACAGTAGGTGTGAGTATGGCCTTGTCACTGCTGGGGATGTGAATTCAAATCCATCCCATACAGATGGGAGGGGAAATCACTAGGGCCAACGTTCCTGATCTTTGGGGAACACCTATTCCCCGGGAGTAAAGGTCAGAAAAAGGATATGGAGACCTGTACGCACAAGTCTCTGCCCTTTGTATGTTGCCCAGGAATACTGGGTGTGGAGCTAGACCTAAATTTGCAGTGGGAGCAGACCTGTCAAGGGCACTGTTGGGTGGGGAGACGGGGTTCCTGACCTCCCACCTCTTCAATCATGGGGCACCTCTCTGTCCAGAGTCCTGAGGGCCTGGCATCCAAGCCAAAGTGGAGCCCCAAAGCAAGTCTTCACATTTCTCTCCACTAAATCCAGATGTTTGGGCCTGGGGCCTTCCAGCTGCTGCTCTCAAGCAAAAGACCGTGAGGTAAGCAGCCAGGAACGGAGTGCAGATCGGAACAGAGTGTTAAGCTGCGATTTTGGGGAGGGAGGTGTTCCTTTCTTTTTCTATCTTTGTCAGCTTCCAGGAGAGCAGGAGCTAAAAAGCTGCACAAGAGGGGACAGAGAACCAGAGGGAGTTCGGCTCTGTGACACCCCCCAACCACATCTGGAGAAAAATAAAAAGGTGACATCACAGGGAAAAGGGTAAGTGATTGGTTGGTGAGTATTTTGCTCACTTCCCTTATCTTTTAAAGCCCAGGAAATATATTAGTAATTGTAAGGTTTCATTAGTACTAGTTTACTAGCAGTAATAAATCTTATTAGGTGTTTGTTAATAATTAATTTATTTTTATTAATTAATAAAGACTCAATAAAGATGGCAGGGCAGGTGATGTGCTGCAACTGCAGTATGTGGGAACTCCTGGACGCCAGTGTGATCCAGGATGAACACGTCTGCGGTAAGTGTCTGCGGCTTGAGGAGCTGGAGGCCGAGCTGCGGACTCTGCGATGCATCAGGGAGGGGGAAAGTTACCTGGACACTTTATTCCAGGAGGCAGTCACACCCCTTAGGATAGGGTCTTCTGATCTGGTCAGTGATCAGGGACAGGAGGATGTGACTGCGAGTGAGGCAGGTATGGGGACCCAGGAGGTGGAGGAGCCTCAGCCTTTGCAATTGTCCAACAGGTTTGAGGTTCTTGCGGCCTGTATGGATGAAAGCGGTGGCTGCAGGGTGGATGAGCAAACTGACCATGGCACCAAGGTACAGGAAGCCATTCAAGTGGGGGGAGTTAATAGGAATGTACTGGTAATTGGGGACAGCATAGTCAGGGGGATAGATACAGTTCCCTGCGGCCAAGAGCGAGAGTCCAGACGGCTGTGTTGCCTGGGTTCGGGACATCTGCTCTGGGCTGGAGAGGAACTTGCAGTGGGAGGGGGAGGAGCTAGTGGTGGTCGTGGTCCATGTAGGTACCAATGACAGAGGTAGAACTAGGAAAGAGGTTCTGCTGACAGAGTATGAGCAGCTAGGGGCTAAATTAAAAAGCAGAACCTCAAGGGTAATAACGTCTGCATTAGTACCTGAGCCACGAGAAAATTGGCATAAGGTAAATAAAATGAGAGAGATGAATGCGTGGCTCAAAGACTGGTGTCGGAGAAATGGGTTTCAATTCCTGGGGCACTGGCACCAGTAGTGGGGAAAGTGGGATCTGTATCGTTGGGACGGTCTTCACCTGAACCGTGCTGGGACCAGTATTCTGGCGAGTCGTATAACTAGGGCGGTAGAGAGGGCTTTAAACTAAATATTGGGGGCATGGGATCAAATTTGGGAAGATGTGGTAATTCAAAGATTAGAGACAAGGCAATAGAAAAGGTATTAATATGGGAAATGATAAATAGACCGTGACAGGAAGGGATAGCGAGTACAAATCTAAGAGTAAATCAACAGATAAGGCTAGAGGTTACAAAAATAATAAAAGGACAAAACTAAAGGCTCTGCATCTGAATGTACGTAGCATTCGAAACAAAACAGATGAACTGAAAGTGCAAATAGAAATAAATAAATATGATCTGATAGCCATTACAGAAACATGGCTGCAGGATGACATAGATTGGGACCTGAATATTGAAGGGTACATGACATTTAGGAAGGACAGGAAGGTGGGAAAAGGTGGAGGGGTGGCTCTGTTAATTAATGATGCTATTAGCATAATAGAGAGGGATGACCTAAGTTCAGGAAACCAGGATGTAGAAGCGGTTTGGGTAGAGATGAGAAATAATAAAGGCAAGAAGTCACTTGTGGGAGTGGTGTACAGGCCCCCTAACCGTAACCACATGGTAGGATGGAGTATAAAGGAAGAAATAATGGGAGCTTGTCAGAAGGGTACGGCAATAATCATGGGGGATTTTAATCTGCATTTAGACTGGAAAAATCAGATGGGCAAAGGTAGCATAGATGAGGAGTTCATGGAATGTCTTCAGGATAGTTTCTTACAACAGCACGTTCTGGAGCCAACCAGAGAGCAGGCTATACGAGACCTGGTATTGTGCAACGAGATAGGATTAATTAATGACCTCATAGTGAAGGCGCCCCGAGGTAGCAGCGATCATAATATGATTGAATTTTACATTCAGTTTGAGAGAGAGAGAGAGAGAGAGAGAGAGAGTGGGTCCAAGACTAGTATTTTAAACTTAAATAAGGGCAATTATGAGGGCATGAAAGCAGAGCTAGCTAAAGTGAACTGGCAAATTAGGTTAAGGGATAGGTCAATAGAGTTGCAGTGGCAGACATTTAAGGGGTTATTTCAAAATACACAAAATATATACATTCCAACAAGAAAGAAAAATTCCAAGGGGAGGACCCACCATCCGTGGTTAACTAAAAAAGTTAAAGATAGCATTAAACTTAAAGAAAAAGCATATAATTGCTCAAAGATGAGTGGCAGGTTAGAAGATTGGACAGAATATAAAAAACAGCAAAGAATGACTAAAAGATTAATAAGGAAAGAAAAATTAGAGTACGAGAGAAAGCTAGCTAGAAATATAAAAACAGATAGTAAGAGTTTCTATAGATATTTTAAAAAGAAAAGTGTTAACAAAGTGAGCGTTGGTCCTATAAAAAGTGAGTCTGGGGAATTAATAATGGAAAATAAGGAGATGGCAATTGAATTGAACAGGTATTTTGCATCGGTCTTCACTATAGAGGTTACAAGTAACATCCCAGAAATAGCTGTAAATCAGGAAATGGAAGGGAGGGAGGAACTCAAGAAAACTATAATCACCAGGGAAGTGGTACTGAGCAAATTGTTGGAGCTGTGGGCTGACAAGTCCCCGGGTCCTGATGGACTTCATCCTCGGGTCTTAAAAGAAGTGGCTAGTGAGATAGTTGATGTGTTGGTTTTAATTTTCAAAAAATTCCCTAGATTCGGGGAAGGTTCCATTAGATTGGAAAATAGCAAATGTAACTCCTTTATTCAAAAAGGGAGGGAGACAGAAAGCAGGAAACTACAGGCCAGTTAGCTTAACATCTGTCATAGGGAAGATGTTAGAAGCTATTATTAAAGACGTTATAGCAGGGTATTTAGAAAAGTTCAAAGTAATCAGGCAGAGTCAACATGGTTTTGTGCAAGGGAAGTCATGTTTAACCAATTTATTGGAGTTCTTTGAGGAAGTAACATGTGCTGTGGATAAAGGGGAACCGGTGGATGCACTGTACTTAGATTTCCAGAAGGCATTTGATAAGGTGCCACATCAAAGGTTATTGCGGAAAATAAAAGCTCATGGTGTAGGGGGTAACATATTGGCATGGATAGAAGATTGGCTAGCTAACAGGAAACAGAGAGTAGGCATAAATGGGTCATTTTCTGATTGGCAAGATGTAACGAGTGGTGCGCCACAGGGATCAGTGCTAGGGCCTCAACTTTTTACAATTTATATAAATGACTTGGATGAAGGGACCGAAGGTATGGTTGCTAAATTTGCTGATGACACAAAGATAGGTAGGAAAGTAAATTGTGAAGAGGACATAGAGAGGCTACAAAGGGATATAGATAAGTTAAGTGAGTGGGCAAAGATCTGGCAGATGGAGTATAATGTGGGAAAATGTGAAGTTGTCCATTTTGGCAGGAAGAATAAAAAAGCATATTATCTAAATGGTGAGAGATTGCAGAGCTCTGAGATGCAGAGGGATCTAGGTGTCCTAGTGCATGAATCGCAAAAGGTTACTATGCAGGTACAGCAAGTAATTAGGAAAGCTAATAGAATGTTATCGTTTATTGCAAGGGGAATTGAATACAAAAGTAGGGAGGTTATGCTTCAGTTATACAGGGCATTGTTGAGACCACATCTCGAGTACTGTGCACAGTATTGGTCTCCTTATTTAAGGAAGGATGTAAATGCGTTGGAAGCAGTTCAGAGAAGGTTTACTAGACTAATACCTGGAATGGGTGGGTTGTCTTATGAGGAAAGGTTGGACAGGCTAGGCTTGTATCTGCTGGAGTTTAGAAGAATAAGAGGTGACTTGATTGAAACATATAAGATCCTGAGGGGTCTGGACAGGGTGGATGTGGAGAGGATGTTTCCTCTTGTGGCAGAATCTAGAACTAGGGGTCACTGTTTTAAAATAAGGGGTCGCCCATTTAAGACAGAGATGAGGAGAAATTTTTTCTCACAGAGGGTCGTGAGTCTTTGGAACTCTCTTCCTCAGAGGGCGGTGGAAGCAGAGTCTTTGAATATTTTTAAGGCAGAGATAGATAAATTCTTGGTAAGCAAGGGGGTGAAAAGTTATCGGGGGTAGGCGGAAATGTGGAGTAATCGGATCAGCCATGATCTTATTGAATGGCGGAGCAGGCTCGAAGGGCCGAGTGGCCTGCTCCTGCTCCTAATTCGTATGCACAGCCACAGGCCTGTGACATCTGCCGCAACACTAAAACTTTCATCAGCACTAGGTCCTCCCTACCTGAGGTGTCTCGGAGTCTGCTTAATGGCCTAGGAAAGGAAAAATCCAGCATTTGGGACTTAGACATAGAGAAGATGTTTCCACTCGTGGGGGAATCCAGAACTAGAGGTCATAAATATAAAATAGTTACTAATAAATACAATAGGGAATTCAGGAGAAACTTCTTTACCCAGAGAGTGATGAGAATGTGGAACTCGCTACTACAAAGTCATATATCCAAATTTGCTGATGACACAAAGATAGGCGGCAGTGTAGATGAAAGCATAAAATTACAAAGGGATATCGACAGATTAAAATGAATGGGCAAAACTGTGGCAAATGGATTTCAATGTAGGCAAACATGAGGTCATCCACGTTGGACCTAAAAAGGATAGAACAGGGTACTTTCTAAATGGTGAAAAGCTAAAAACAGTGGAGGTCCAAAGAGACTTGGGGGTCCAGCTACATAGATCATTCAAATGTCATGAACAGGTACAGAAAATAATCAAAAAGGCTAATGGAATGCTGGCCTTTATATCTAGAGGACTAGAATACAAGGGGGTAGAAGTTATGCTGCAGCTGTACAAAACCCTGGTTAGATCACACCTGGAGAACTGTGAGCAGTTCTGGGCACCACACCTTAGGAAGAATATATTGGCCTTGGAGGGAATGCAGCGTAGGTTTACCAGAATGATACCCGGACTTCAAGGGTTAATTACGAGGAGAGATTATACAAATTAGGGTTTATTCACTAGAATTTAGAAGGTTAAGGGGTGATCTGATCGAAGTTTTCAAGATATTGTGGGGAACAGATAGGGTAGATAGAGAGAAACTATTTCTGCTGGTTGGGAATTCTAGGACTCGGGGGCATAGTCTAAAAAGTAGAGCCAGACCTTTCAGGAGTGAAATTAGGAAACATTTCTACACACAAAGGGTGGTTGAAGTTTGGAACTCTCTTCCACAAACAGCAATTGATGCTAGATCAATTGTTAATTTTAAATCAAAGATTGATAGCTTTTTGTTAATTACAGTTACTAAGGGATATGGGACAAAGGCGGGTATATGGAGTTAGGTCGCAGATCAGCCATGATCTCATTGAATGACGGAACAGGCTCGAGGGGCTCAATGTCCTACTCCTGTTCTTATGTTCACATGGAGTAGTTGAGGCGAATAGTATAGATGCATTGCGGGGGAAGCTAGGTAAGTGCATGAAGGAGAAAGGAATAGAAAGATATATTGATAGGGTTAGATGAAGTAGGGTTAGAGGAGGCACGTGTAGAGCATAAACACCGGCATAGACTAGTTAGGCTGAAAGGCCTGTTACTGTGCTTTAAATACTACGTAATTCCATGAACAGATGCAGTGTATTTCGGTTGTGCCACAGCTGGACGGAGAGGGACCAGGAAAATGGGCCCCACAGTTTTTCTTGGCTAACTGAGTCTTAAAGTGGAAGCTCCTTCGATGGCTCACTGATTGAATGTATCGTAAGTTAGGTAACAAGTAGCAGGGCCCTCTACTACATTAAGACAGGTAAGAAAACGATCAGGTTCAGCCACAGTTCTTCCAGGCAAATGGCCTGCTCACTGCCCAGGCTGCCTGATGCTCACTGTTCAATGAAAGCTTGTGTGAGATACGACAATGCTGCCAGCACCCAGTGTACATCAGCCTGAACGAGTGCTTTTGGGGTAGAAATGGGCAGAAAGTGTAAAGTTCACATTAAAAAATAAAATTTAACAAGACGTTCTATAAATCTCACTCTTGCACTAGGGGGGCATAAATCCACATTAAAATAAATAAAATGCGCTCGCTCCTATCAAATGTACAATTAATATGGTAAAGTTTGCTTTTCACAAGAGTGCAGTTCTAATCGTTGGTAACAGAATAAGCAACACTTTATAGGGGTGTTTGAACATTTGTCTTCTGTGGTTGATTGTTAACCAAAGTTGTACTCGCGGAAGATAATAAATTAACAGCATTAAACTGGTCAATAAAATGCTCATTAATTATAAGCTGAGATTCAGTCCTGTACAGGACTGATAAATCTTACTGACCCATCACCAGTGAGGAGCTAATAACCAACCCTCTCTAGCCTATAGTTGTATTTGTATTTTGCTGTAACTATCATTACAGGGGCTAGGCAAAGGCATTCACCTAGTGCATTATTCAAAATCCTTGCGTCAATTACACTGAAATCAAAATTGAAGTGGCCACGATGATGTATAATGGGTTAACTATGTGCTGTTGACTATATTTAGTGCACAGAAAGGATAGCACTGTCCTGCTTTACATAGAAGCACCAGAGAAACCAAGCTACAGGAAGTATTACTGCTCAACGAGCTGGAATAATTAACTGCAGAGTGACATCAGGTAGCATTTCTAGGTCAATTCATTTGGGTTAATGCCATACATGTTAACTGTCAAACATGGTACCATGCATAAAAGCTTCTTGAATGGAGAACAGTGCCTCGGATAACAACCACAATGCCTTCTCTGGCAATCACAAATGACGGTGCTGATTGCCCAGGCGCAATTAATTTTATCATCAGAATTTAACAGGCCAAAACAGAAATGGAATGGTGGTTTACAGACGCCCAACTTGACGGCATCTTTATACTCGGGGTTACAGATTTTAATTTACACTGGAAGCTTGTGTCCAACTATGCTCATCTTTCAGGTTGGAATGCTCCCTGGGACAGGTGTGGGCATCGCTTATAAAGAGATTGGAACTCTCAATTTTCAGTCAGTCAGTCGTGTTGGTCTGCTGAACCTTCCAAATTTGTACTTCTCCCATGACTCGGTTGGTAAATGTGGAATGTGGAACTATGCCGAACTAACCAGGACGTTCCAAGGTTGGTCCACAGTCTACAAAGAGTTAGATGATCTAGCTGAGGCATCATTAGGGGTTCTGAAATTGAGCTCAGTATCTGGGCTCGGAAGGGGGTGGGGGCGGGAGAAATCAGTCACGGGTTCTTGCTTTGGGTCACTATCCAATGACTCTATTGTAAAGTGTATGAGTGGACATAGGGTGAGATCAGGACCACATGTGGGGAGAGAGATCACCTGTGAAAAATGACCATTTTGGTGAGGTGCTGTCAAGTAGCCCTTCCCAGAAGAACCACATCTCAGCATGAGTCAGCACTTTCAGAACAGCGATGGAAAAAAAGGGAGTTTAATTAAAACAAAAGCAATAAATGCTTCAATAGGGACCTTTGGAATCTTTCTCAACCAACTTGTAATCAGCACAGCAGCAAAGCTTCACATTTAGAAAGATTTTAATTTTTTTTTAATGGGGGAGCAACCATCCTTCAGGAAAAGTAACTGAAATGGATGGACAGGATTTTTACACAAGATGGGAATAGCAGCACAAAGACAAAAGATCACAGGCAGCTACATCTTCTGGGAATATAAATATGCTGAATGAACAAAGTTCCAATAATTGACTGTCTTACAACCCTTCCAGTACATAACAGGCCTATCCTAAAGCATGTGGAGGGAAGAATGTAGCTTTGTTATAGGGATGTCAGCAAGCTGGCAAAAAAATGGTTGAAGAGAGCTTTTCCTTTCCATCAAGCACTTCTTTCTTGTTTATTGCACACACCCTCTGCTACTTTTAGGGTGTTTTTCCAACTACCTAGGTCCCGTGCCATGCATCAAAATGTAGCCCTGCTCTCGACCCTCTCTGTGAATGCAGTTTCTCACTCGTCATGAGGAGACAATTGAGACTTGGTTTGAGTCGATTCACTGTCTATCTTCCATTCCCATTTCTCCTTCAGGGGAAGTGCCTAGTTTCTGTCCAGAACCTGACTTTCATGCTGACAGTAGGAACTCAACATGTTGAGAACTGTAAGCACAGAATTAGCATTCCGTTACTCTACTGTAGCTGCCTCCTGAAATTGGGGGGGGGAATCCTTGGGCCTTGAATGAATAGTTCTCCCTACAGTCAGACTCCTTCACTGGAAAGAAAAGGCTAATCACATCAAACAGCTAATTAGAGTATTGGGTCTCCACTAAGTACACTCCAGGTGGCACTTGTCATGGCATTACCATGGCAACTTTATTGTGGTTGAAGTGAGTCCATTAGCCAAATAAATACAGATAATTAGTCAAAGAACAGGAATTTCTCCAGTGGATATGCAAAACAGAGCTAGATATTTTCCACATTCAAAAAAACTACAAGACAGTATTTGCCTTTGAAATGGTTATTCTGACAGAAATCATGGGTTTTACTACGTGAGATGCCTGATGGACAAACAGACCGAAATGTTTCAACATTACAAGATGGGCACACTGAACAATCAGAACTCTACTGTACAGTGCTGGGACCTCTTCCTTCCTGAAGAAAAGATTGCTGCTGCCACGATTTTACAGAGCACAATTACCTGCATCCATGTCTGCAAAGAATGGAACAGCCAGTCATGAGTAACAGTACGACTGAAGGCACACATTTACTGTTAGCATTTCCTGCTCCTGAATTGCCTAGTGTATGCCAGTAAGCCAAACACAACTGTTGAGGGGGTGCTTCTTTTTACTTTATCCCACTCGATCATTTGTCAATGACCTATTTTTTTTTTTAACAAGCACGCGTCTCTAAATGTCTTAACCTGAATATATCAATTGAAAGCCTACGGTTACTTCCCATTCAGTCATTTAGTTGGCAAACTACAGTGTTTTTATTTAATCAGTATCGAGCGTTTTTTGAAAACACGACACCTGGCATCGATGCATCGGCGTGTGATACTGAATTAATCGAGCATGGTTTAAAAACAGAGCTCAGGTTTAGGAGACGGGGTGGTTTGAGCTCCAAACACACAGGAAATAAAGGCAGTAGAGAGGATTTAAATGATGCAAATAGAAATACATCTACAACAGGTTATTTTGGCATTATAGCTGCAGCTGATACTTCTCCCCTGCTTATAAAAAAAAGTAAGTTTGGGCTCTACCTGTGGTTAGAGCTGGTTAAAAGAATGAGTGGCTAAATCATACAGACCAGAGGTCCCATGCTCCATTCCTGGTCTGTGCCGAGTTAATGATCTGAGCTGAGGTAGGGATGCTCAATTATTCTCAGTGGCCTGGACCAGAAAATGATTGGCCAGGATGCCCTAGCATGATCATTTAGCCATTGAGGCCTACTGGAAGTGCATGTTGGGGGAGGAGAGGTTAGTGTTCTAACGTCAACCAATCAAACTCTACAGTACAGTGCTGGACCCTCTTCCTCCCGGGAGAAGAGCAGAGAAATACATTTGTGTGGATGCCCATTGACACTAATTGTCCAGGCTTACACTTGAATAGTGGCCATTTGGGTGAGGTACATGGAATTGTACCACAGCGAGTGGTCAACATCTTCAGGGGAACAGGAGGGTTGGGAAGAAAACTGGTAGAAAAAGGGGGGATCAAAGCGGAATCACTTGCGCCTCCCCCCGCCCCCCAGAAGTATCACCAGAGGCAGCAGGCAAGCAGACTGCAGCCAGGTTTTTGTGAATGCCACGGTTTAAATTTCCATTAGGAGGTACAGAAATGCACTTTACTAGCCAAATACACCTCGCCACATAAAGGCAATGTTAGAAATGGGTGAGCTATTATAATTCCTGCATCAAGTGTGAGGTGCTGCAGTTATCGGTTAAATCCGTCGGTACAATTTAATTACACATCTTATAATTCAACACTGTCCATTATCACAGACTATTTAAATTATTTAAATGCTTTGAGATAAATAAAGTTAACATTCAGGTCTGTAAATATCAGATTGTTCTTGGTTGAGCAGGACAATGCCTAACGGTTATACTGGATAGGTTTCGATGATTATTGTTATAGAATGACTGCCTGGGAAGCACAGTGACCTTGGAGATAGTCTATTGGCTTTTGTTATTTTTGAAAACAGTGGGTTCAGTCTTCAAACACCAATAAACTGCTCCGAGGTCATTTTAACAGAACAAGCAACACATGCATTTAGAAAGATGGACTTTGGTAAGAAAAAGCCAAAGAAATTCAAGAACAACTGTGGTAGAAATTTAGTTGATTTTGGCAGCACACACTAGCCAACAAAGAGCGACAATTATACAATTATAAGGCAGTTTCAAAGCACAGAGAACACAAGAATAGCAGATACATTCAAAGTATACCATGATTAAGAGGGCGGGCAGAGAACAAAAAGGATTTTACATCAAAATACAGTAAACAAATTATTTTCATACAAGAAGTATTAATCACAAAATAACCCAGTGCATTATTCTGGGTTTCAAGACTCTGCAATGGAGGGCGGGGGTTAGAGTTAGTGCAAAGATAAATACAAAAGAATAATGTGCATCCATCAATCCTACTCCATTAATGTTTTTCTCTCTTTTTTAATCTTATTTATAGATCTGCATAGGTACATCCATTGTAATGGACTGCATGCTCTGGGATGATGCGGTGTAGCTGCTCTTTATTACTTAGGACACAATGAGCGATATTGCAGGACACTCAGAAAAGAACTTCGTTTGAAAATCAGTGTGGAAAATTTCAAAAAGGACACCAATGTGACACAGAGACACATGTTCCGCAGATGTGGAAGTGAACTGGAGGCATTCGGCCTAAATCAGTCAAGGTGAGTCCCACATCCATCACTAAACACTGGGCAGTGTCGTGGCTGTTTCCAGACAATTACTAAGTGCATTTATTTAAAATGAAGCTGGGTACCCATTAAATGTTTCCTCTAGTATGTAACAATTCAGGGAAGTGTTTCTCTTCCCCCCCCCCCCCCCCCCCCGCCCATAACTCAGTGACCAATGTTGCATGTCATCACAGGTGCCAGCTTCCACTTTCCTCACTCAACGGGCCATTCTTCACGTGTCAGGCTAAGCAATGAGTATTAGTAGTTATTTCACTGTGAGGAGCATCACGGCTGAGGCTTTCACCACAGAGGTACTCTCCAGTGGATGGTGATGTGGGACTGGGAACTTTTGGCTAGGTTTTCCGCTCCCAAGCCCGGGGCACAGAGACCCCATTGTAGCACCCAAGTGACTACCATTCCATAGGAGAGTAGCTAACACAGCACAGGAAAAGGTTGGAACTTGGAACTGTCTTGGCTCAGTCACACCTTGTGGTGCATCTACCCACTGAATAATCCCACAGAGGATTTTTTATTAAAGAAACAATTAAAAAACAAACACTGATGTCACACAAGGAAATTATTTCCTCTTCTACAAATACAAAGCATTCTGGGCACAACAAACCCCATCATTTGCAGATTTGAAAAGAATTAAAGATCATTATTTAAAACCACTCCAAGGAGTTGAGTGCTTAACCACAAATTGCATTGCCTTCAAATTTCAAGTTAATAATGATACAAATAACCACAGATTAGAAATGATATAATTTCCCCCATGTTGTACGTTCTAAATGTTGCCTAGGCAACGGTTGCTTTTAGAAAAGGTGCCACACTCTCGGTGTTAAAGAACTTTGGATGTTTTGATCAATGTCCTAGATGAAGAGGATTACTACACTGCAGTGTGATAGAGTTCACCTAACGTATGGTCGAGTTATCGTCACAGGCTGCGTGCAGGAGCCACACCCAGACACTTACAGTGTACTGCATGTAACTGGTGCAGAAAGAGCTAGCTTGTTTTCTTAGAGGGCAGACTGGTAAATCTGGCAGAGATATACGGTCATAGAATTAAATATTCACACTAGCTCCATGACTCATGCATAAAGCAGCCTGTGAATTTAATTTTTCAACTCCAGCTCAGGAAATTGTCAAGATGGCAGCCAGCCATTGGTGGAGACAGGTGTTAATTATGGATGGGGCGCAGATCTATGCTTGCTAAATACCTTCTGGTACTGTGTTTAAATGGGTACTCTTCACGTGTAAGCTTAGATAGTGACTTCCTGCTAATGATTAGACCTCAGAGGGCATGGTGCCTTTTCCTGATCTTCATTCACTTTCTAACAGGGATCAAGAGAGGAAATCCTTGGTTGATTTTCAGTTCCCTACCCCAAGGGGTTTCAGCTAACTGCACAAACTGGGGCTCGAAGCAGCCAGCTCCACAATGGGTGCTGCCTTTACTCATTAGGTTATCAGGGAATATCTGGTCATCTTACTCATGTACTAAACTGATTGGACCCTGTTTTACTCTGTATCCTCATCTGTACATTAGACTATCAATAGTTGATCTGTATGGTTGCTGCAACATACTCAAGTCAGCATCTATACATATCCATGTCTCAGTACTGTAACAGAAACAGATCAGTAAAATATAACTGCTCCTTGCTTACCTTCAGGCGACTCTTCCTGGACGTAGGTCCCCGTCAGGTACCGATGGACCAAGGCTGACTTGCCACTGGCTAAATTACCCACGATCCCCTGAAAAGACAAACACAATGTCAATGAGATGCCATTCCACATTGGGGACAGCATGGGAAGTGTTGCTTCAAGAAGCACCACTCTGAACATCATGCACTGTATAAGCAACACAAGTCAGTCATTTTCATTCGAAGTTTCCAACGTGAACGCACAAATTTAAGTACCGATGTTCAGTCTGGTTAATGATTTCACTTTGAAGGGCAGAAGCTGTAACCTCCAGCAATCACTAAATAATACACCTCCAGAACGTACCACGGGAAAATTCAGCACCCTGTTTAAAAATTGTTTCCATGGCTTCTAGTAAAACAATAGTTGAATGTCTCAATGTAATTCTACATAAAGTAACAACAGAGCAATTGATCCTATCTCTGACCTAATGAGATGAGGGTAATTCAAGTAATACTGTGGTTGCCACAAAGCTTTAAACAAGACCCTTGAAATCCCGTGTACAGTAAGCATTTAGGTCAGTACGCAGTAAGGTTGCCAAGGGTTTAGTGGTTACTTTCAAAGTGTTCTCACTGGTTCCTTTATAAGTCGCACAACACCAGGTTATAGTCCAACAGTTTTATTTGAAATCACAAGCTTTCGGAGCTATCGATCGCCCCTTCCTCAGGTGAAGTAGTACTTCTTCACCTGAGGAAGGGGCGATCGATAGCTCCGAAAGCTTGTGATTTCAAATAAAACTGTTGGACTATAACCTGGTGTTGTGCGACCTCTCAATTTTGTCCACCCCAGTCCAACACCGGCATCTCCGCATCATGTCCTTTATAAGTACCATACTTGTAAAAAAAAAACAGCCCAATTCAGTCAAACCTTCGCTTGATCATGAAGACCAAACAGAACCAAAGAGCTCTAGATTCAGGTCAGCGCAGTCGGTGAGCTGTACAGTCCATTAAATGGCCAAGTCTAGTGTACTGAGCATGGCTGCTGATTGCAATTACTACTTAGAGAAAAATGTAAGTCTAGAAAGGGTTCTGTACTTATAATATGAACGGTGTCAGCCGTGGTTCAGTGGTAACACTTTCGCCTCTGAAGGTTGTGGGTTCAAGTTGCACTCCAGAAACTGAAGTACAAAATCTCGGCTGACATTCCAGTGCAGTACTGAGGGAGTGCTGCACTGTCGGACGAGACGTTAAACCGAAGCCCCGCCTGCTCTCTCAGGTGGACGTAAAAGATCCCATGGCACTTTTCGAAGAAGAGCAGGGGAGTTAACGCCGGTGTCCTGGCCAATATTTATCCCTCAACCAACATCACAACAATAGATTATCTGGTCATCATCACATTGCTATTTGTGGGATCTTGTTGTGTGCAAATTAGCTGTCGCATTTCCCACATTACAACAATGACTAACCTTCAAAAGTATTTCATTGGCTGCAAAGCGCTTTGGGAAGTACTGAGATCATGAAAGGCGCTATAGAAATGCAAGTTCTTTCTTTTAAAGTGCTTTTTAGAGATATTGTGCCTCAGCACTAGCACGGTACTACCACTGCAAATGGTGCTTGATGGTGTAAAGGATGTACAAAAGTCTGTGGCTCCAAAGTTGTTCAGGACCTGAGCTTTATTGGGTCCCAAGGGTGGCTGTCAAAGGCGAGCAAAGTGGGAGGGTAAAGCAAAGAGGTCCACAATAAGCCCTACAATCAGCAGAGATCAACAAATTAAACAGGATTGCAGGTGGCCTTTTGAGCACTGCTCTCCTGGCGCCCCAGTAAGAATATAAAAGTGCCTTTAAAGTAATTAGACTGAATTTCAACAGTACAACTGCTGTGCAGCTGCATGATAAACTACAGGGAGAATTAATAGCCCATCCCCCTACCCAATTCCTTTCTCTTTTCCCCTTTAGAATCCTTGAGGCTATGCTCCATCCTATGGCCTAAGGGGGCAGGGAATCAACCTGCCTCGTATCTTCTGTCCTGTTGTGTAACTGGTTACTGCGAGGTACACACAAATGACCTAGCGTTGTGAAAGGATACAGCTACCCCCCTCCTCTGCCCGCCAATCGCTCTTCAACCGTGTTAATTAGAAATATACGGGATTCCACTGTAAACCCAAAATGGATGACCAGCAGGAATCCAGTTTTTTTTTTTTACACACACAGCAAGAATTTCAGCTGTGGACTAGGTACAAAACATAACCTGTTAAAGCAACTTTCGGCCACCAAACATTTAATCAGCAGGACTTTTTCGGTTTTCCTGTACAGTTGAATAGCACTGAACTGCACAATATAACCATTTACAAATGGTATAAACATCAGTTGACACAAGAGGGACTCCGTTCAGTTCCTAAGCCTTTCCAAAGCAGGATAGTAGCACTGAATCTGCCTGTTCTATGGCAGGAGGCTGGGTGATGGGCTGCTCCATCAGCCATGAAGCGGGAGCCATGGATTCATGCCTGGAACCTTGGGCTTCCTTTCACTTTTGCTCATCACCTTCTTACTCCTCTCCTTTGCAAAGGCTGTCGATGGGGTGCGATGCCTTACTCGTCTTTCCGAATTATTGTCCCTCTATTCTGACAGTCCCTTTTAATTGTCCTTTTCTTTCAAATTTCATTTACATGTAATTTTTCCTGTGCAGCATGATGAATGTGTGTCCTGCACCTGTCCAAATCTGCACTTGATCCAATGCAAATGAGCTAACCTCAGAAAATATGATCTTTTTTTCTCCGTGTCAATCTCTGCGTGCTGATTTTGCAGTAGTTCCTTTTATTTCACAATTTTAACACTAAAAATGTGGTTTTTTTTTAAAGCTCTTGTATATGTCTGAGAAGAAATTAGAAGACGTCCCCCTCTTCCTCAATTAAATTGTTCTTTTTAATAGTGACATTGCTTCATCTCGATTTCTTAAATAATTCTCTTATGATTCCCACACCTCAATTTCTAACTGCTAGCTAAACACCTGAGCTGCGATGCTAAATTTTAGTACTTCAAGCCAAGCATGAAAGTTCACATTTCAAAGATGAACACGGTAACTTTAGGAAACGCCAGTCTCTGTGCAGTTTAGTGAGGCTGGGAACTGCCCGCTACGCTCATCACTAAATTAGCCAAACCAATTTTCTGCTTCCCAGTCAAAATACAGAACAGAAGCAGATTTCACGAGGAGGAAAGGAATGAATTACAACCCCACAATGATCACTAAAACAGCAGATATCTATTCCAATCATTTGTAAACACTCCGCAGTCTTAGCATCACATGCGTTCAGTGCCAGATTTATTACGTATAGTGCTTTTAAAAAAATGGCATCCCTTGGAGCATTTTAATCCCACGGGTCAGGAGTCCAGTTAAATAAAAAGAATGCACACAAGGTGCCAGCCATACGAAGTGTTACAGCTTACTGAGTCAAGGAGCCGTGCCAAGTACATCAGGGCTGTTGGCTCACCTGTTGATTCAACCTCTAGTTAAACTGAGACATGTTTGACACCGAGGGCTGGAATTTGGCAAGTCAATAACACGGCAAGCCAAAATGCAGAATTTTAAAAGAGTGGAATTTCAGAATTGGCACTGTCTGAGCAGAATCTCCAATTACATTGTGTTGCTGATATGAGTGAGCCATAGCACGTTCAGCAATTCAAATACATTTTAAAATGGATTGCCTCCCTGTGAAATAGTGATCACAACATCGTTAGGACCAAAAGATAATGGTACTGAACTGAAAAAAAGCCAAAGTTCAATGAGGTAAGAAAGGCTCTGCGCCAAAATTAAATCCTGATTGGAGTGATTCAAACAGGGAAGTCCAGGAGAGACATGCATGAATTGGAGACCCTGGAGAGGAAAGGGAGGTTGGTGATGGGCGGCAGTTTGCAAGGACAGAGGGGTTGAGGGTGGGTTTTTTGAGGGGGGGGGGGTGTTGACAGTATTGAAAGGAAGGGGGATTGTGCCCGAGGAGAGGGAACCATTTACAATGTCAGCTAGCATAGGCACCAGGAAGGAAAGGTATGTGAGATGGTTAGATTATTAAATAAATATATTCTCACAAGGTAACAACGAGGCATATCGAATAATAGCGTCCTATGGATCAATAGAGATTAAAACAACACAAACTTAAGTGGGAGGAAGAATCTAAAACTAGGGCTAACAATACTAAAGAAAATCATGAGCATAAAAAACGTAGCAGTGATTAGAAGGGCAAAAAAGGAATATGAAGAATAGCCAGCAGATAACATGAAAGGAGACAGTAAGGGATTTTAAAGCACATTAAAAGTAAACAACTAGTTAAAGAGAGGGTAGGACTGCTTGGGGATGAAAGGGGAATCTAGTTGTGGAAGATGGAGGTATGGCAGAGGTATATTAAACTGTTCTGGGTCGCACCATTCTGTCTCTAAATACACTGAAAACTCCTGTCAGGCTACGTCAAAGGGAAAACCCATTTTACAAGTGTGAACGTGTACCTTCAGTACCAGTTATGCCTGTAGGTGGCGGGATAAACAGGCGATTCCATTTAAAATGCATTATGGTAATATCAGGGCAAAAGCAGCAGATTATATATGTCAACTGCTATTCAATTTTTGTAAATTATCCTGAACATCCACACAGGCCAAATAGTGAGTCTATAGCAGCCAATTACTAGAAGGAGTCTCTGTAACCAAGATAAATGAAAATTCACTTCCAGCTCTCCAAACTCAATAAATTTTGCTGTATATTCCTACAAGGGAAAGCTAGCCCTCTATTCATAGAAGCTCAATTTTTCCTTCTTTCCAAAGATAATGGCTGATTCTGGTGTGCATGAAGTTTCTTTTCCTGTAAACCTTGAAACCGGTCCTTTAAGTTTCCAGTTAGGTATGCAAGGCCGGGGAGAGGAAAACCTTAAGGTGTCAACTGCGGCTCAGAGGTAGCACTCTCGTCAGAAGGTTGCGGGTTCAAGCCCCATTCCAGAAACCGGAGCACAAAATCCAGGCTGACACACCCAGTGCTGTACTGAGTGAGTGCTGCACTGTCAGAGATGCCGTCTTTCGGATAAGACGTTAAACCGAGGCCTCGTCTGCCCTCTCAGGTGGACGTAAAAGATCCCACTGCACTATTTTGAAGAGCAGCAGGGGAGCTCTCCCTGGCCAATATTTACCCCTCAACCAACATCGCTAAAACAGATTACCTGGTCATTATCACATTGCTATTTGTGGGAGCTTGCTGTGCGCAAACTGACTGCCGCGTTTCCTACATTACAACAGTGACTACACTTCAAAAGGTACTTCATTGACTGGATAGCACTTTGGGATGTCCTGAGGTTGTGAAAGGCGCTTTATAAATGCCAGTCTTTCTTCTTTTTACTTCTAATTTTCACTCTGTGCTGCTGGGAAGTGCAGCCTGCCTCTATTCTGTGCCTCTCACACTGGTACGGTTGAGAATAGGAGCTTAGCACTTGACACAAACCCATGCCGCCCTACTACTCCATATCACATGCTTGTGAGAGCTCCAACATCCTACGCTATCCCCAACAAGATTAAAATGCACATACATTTCCCAAGACAGTACGCCCACTTCTCAGGCAATGATCTATTTTCTCGAGCCAGAGTAAACAGAATGAAGCAACCATTTACAATGAGACCTGGGTCACTTTTTCACACTGGGATTTTTGGACCTACCAAGCATCAGCAATGCTTGTGGTGCTTAGTTGCCCAGTGTCCTGCAACTTTACAATATAATTCCAAATCAATGTACTCTAAAAGAGTAAGCATTGCAGCTGGTGGGAGAGGGTCCATATTCCCAGGCTTCAAAATTAACTGTGCTCATAAAGAAATTATTTAGTAATAAATCAAATATTTGCAGAATGACTTGTCAGATGGGCTAATGGCCACATTCCAACACCACATGTTCACTGAAAGAAAATAAAGACTTGCATTTATATAGCGTCATTCATGACCTCAGGACGTCCCAAAGCGCATTGCAACCAATTAAGTACTTTTGAAGTGTAGTCACTGTTGTAATGTAGGAAACGCAGCAGTCAAATTGCGAACAGCAAGGTCCCACAAACAGCAATGTGATAATGACCAGATAATCTGTTTTAGTGATGTTGGTTGAGGGATAAATATTGGCCAGGAGAACTCCCCTGCTCTTCTTCGAAATAGTACCATGGGATCTTTTATATCCAACTGAGAGGGCAGGCGAGGCCTCGGTTACACATCTCATCCTAAATACGGCACACCCCTGACAGTGCAGCACTCCCTCACTACTACACAGAAATGTCAGCTTAGATTTTGCGCTCAAGTCTCTGGCTTGAACCTATGACCTTCTGACTCAGAGGCGAGAGTGCTACCAACAGAGTTACAGCTGACACTGTTAATTGCACGGAGCTCTCCCACTAAGCAAACATTAGATCGGGGTGTTTTGCAAACGACTCCAATGGCATTGAATATGCACTATAGATGGTTGCAATAGTGCCTTTTCACATTGTCAAACTTCTTAAAGCACTTCAAACAATTTTTTTTTGTGTTGCAGGTTCTTTAAGCAGTTAATGCTTTTTTAACTGAGGATTTGTGACTTCTGTCACCTACTGCTCTTTCGGAATACTACATTTCTGTTTGAATCCTTCTTGAAACTAGAAATAAATGTTGTACTCCCCGATTAACATTCCTATTCCAAAATCAAATAACCTGCCATGCAATCAAATGATACGTGGAGTGCCAGCAACGTAATAAGTAAACTTTCCGTTTAATGTTATGATCATAGGAATGTGATCAGTGTAATATAACTCTGATTAAGGTATACTGGAAGCAGAAGCTTGTTTTTCTATGGTTGTGTCTTCCTTTATACAGATTATGGGAGAACACTCAGGTGATTGATTTCCAAGGGCTCCTTGGTGAAGTGCTCCCGAGGGAGTTGGTACTAAAAAATTTTGGTATTTATATGAATTACTAATGTCATAAAATTTTATGCATGTACCATGCCTTAATGTATGGTTGCAGTTTTGGTTAAAATTCTTTGGGTTGTACAGAGAACTGAAAGGCAGAGAAGCATGCATAACAGGCTCTCTGATAGCTGAAGTGGGTCTTTGGTTTGATCTGCGCTAAACAAGTTGACCTCGGCTGGCAGTGGCAAATGCGCCTCAGTGCAACTGGGTTTGGGAAGGGAGAACCGGGCCAAGATACTTCCTGCTGATTGCTGCGTGACCCCTGCCAGAAGTGTGGACATTGGATGAAGAGCTACGTGAGGATGTCCCACAACTGAAAAGCCTGGTGTCAAGCAGCACACATGGCTAATGGTCACATACCATATATGAACTTCAACACCACATTGTACAGTACATCACTCCTGTGCTCGCTGACCTACACTGGCTCCCGGTCCAGCAATGTAGCACAGTAACCCCTGTGCTCGCCAACCTACACTGGCTCCCGGTCCAGCAATGTAGCACAGTAACCCCTGTGCTCGCTGACCTACACTGGCTCCCGGTCCAGTAACGTAGCACAGTAACCCCTGTCCTCGCTGACCTACATTGGCTCCCGGTCCAGCAATGTAGCACAGTAACCCCTGTGCTCACTGATCTACACTGGCTCCCAGTCCAGCAATGTAGCACAGTAACCCCTGTGCTCGCTGACCTACACTGGCTCCCGGTCCAGTAATGTAGCACAGTAACCCCTGTGCTCGCTGACCTACACTGGCTCCCGGTCCAGTAATGTAGCACAGTAACCCCTGTGCTCGCTGACCTACACTGGCTCCCGGTCCAGCAATGTAGCACAGTAACCCCTGTGCTCGCTGACCTACACTGGCTCCCGGTCCAGTAATGTAGCACAGTAACCCCTGTGCTCGCTGACCTACACTGGCTCCCTGTCCAGCAATGTAGCACAGTAACCCCTGTGCTCGCTGACCTACACTGGCTCCCGGTCCAGTAATGTAGCACAGTAACCCCTGTGCTCGCTGACCTACACTGGCTCCCTGTCCAGCAATGTAGCACAGTAACTCCTGTGCTCGCTGACCTACACTGGCTCCCAGTCCAGCAATGCCTCAAATTTAAAACTCTCATCCTTGTGTTCAATTCCCTCCATGGCCTCGCCCCTCTCTATCTCTGTAACCTTCTCCAGCCCTACAACCCTCTGAGATCTTTACATTCCTTCAATTCTGGCCTCTTGCACATCCCCGATTTCCTTCGCACCACCATTGGCGGCCGTGGCTTCAGCTGTCTCGACCCCAAGCACAAGAATTCCCATCCTAAACTTCTCTGCTTCTCCACCTCTCTCCCTTCCTTTAAGGCGCTCCTTAAAACCTACTTCTTTAACCAAGTGTTTGGTCATCTGTCCTAATATCTCAACTTCACCTGACGAAGGGGCAGCAGCTCCGAATAAAACTGTTGGACTATAACCTGGTGTTGTGCGACTTCTCACTTTTGTCCACCCCAGTCCAACACCGGCATCTCCGCATCATGGCTAATATCTCATGTGGCTCGGTGTCAATTTTTGTCTGATAACACTCCTGTGAAGCACCTTGGGACGTTTTACTATGTTACAGGTGCTATATAAATGCAAGTTGTTAGTACAAACAATACAGTTTGTGTTGGAGCACAGTATAAGCCAACAGCAGGGGGGGGGGGAGGCGTTTTGAAGAGACTACGGATTACTACACAGGCAGTCAGTACAATACAGTGTAACAAGGATATTGCAAAGGAGGAATTCACAACGACAGCAGTCATATCTTTCTGCCCACCTTTTCTCCTTCATTTCGCTGCTGCCATGGGCTTCCTTGGTATCTACTTGGATGTAATTGGAATATTGACGACTAATCCTGAACCTTTCCCACAGCAGCTTTACTGGATTCTGTATCTGTTGTTATCCTTTCTTATACCTCCCCCTCCTTGTGCTCCACTGCCAGGCTGAAATGAACAAATACTTAGAGCTATTCTACAGCACCATGTGCAGGCTAAAAATGTCCATCTTTTTCAAAGGTTTATTTAACATCGCAAATAACAGCCAGCAACTTCAGTGATTTTTTTTTGCTTATTTTTTAAAAAATTGTAGCAACATGAAAGTGATATATTACCAAGTGTCTCAAATCAAAAACAAATATTCCATAAATAATCAGAATAGTAGTGATTTTTTTTCGAGCAACTGCTGTGTTGGCCAAATACCTTGCTTTTGGAAAGTGACCATCTCTGCACAGTGGTACAAAATAGCCTGCATGTAAAATAATGTTAGACTCTGACACTAGTCAGAGTGGCTGACCTATAACCTACAACTGCTGTGATTTATGATCCACTGCTCCTGCATAAGTGGGGAAAGGAAAGCAAAGAAAAATAGCTGGACCCGAGCGTAACAGATGAGTTTTGGGAATAAATGCCATTAAAATTAACAGGGCCTGGGAGGCAAAACTGTAAAATACAAGGACCCTGACACTGAGCGGGACAGACGGACATGATTGATGAATGCAATTAGATTTTTCAGGAGATGATGTCATGGAGAGGAAAATATAAAGGAGAGTGGAAAATAGAGATAGGAAAGTGAAAGTAAGATACAACAACACTAACTTTAGAATTAATGAAAGAGATTAGGACCCAGACTTGGAGATCTCACATTGAAAGAAGAAATGATTCAATTCTTCAGCACTAACACCCCTCACCTTGATGATCACAAAGACTTCATCCAAAAAATGTAAATTTCACGATATCTGATCAAAGAAAGTAACTTCTAGTTGTCTAAGTGATATTTCGAATCTAAATACAGATGCAAGATTCTCTACCACCAAATTCAACTCTACAGAATAAAGAGCATAAGCAATCAACAACAATAAAACAATCCCCTTCGGCCAAGAGCTTACAATTCTGACCAGAATATCATTTGTCTCAACCAGTACTGAAACGGTGCAAAATCCCAGGCTTGATAAAGAAAACACAAAAGGTTTTCTAAAGCATCATTGCAAGAGAAACAAAATGACTTTCAGGAAGAACAAAAATCTTTGTAGCTAAGGACCATCAGCCCCTCTATAAATCCCTATCCTGATGGGCCACTCATTCGATCTGTATAATCAGGAATGGAGATACAGTCCACTGATGGTTAGATGTATACTTTTAGGTCCAGCCCATCTTGGAGCATCAAATCAACATGCCATTGTTTCTGATTTTATACAAAATCATCTCTCCAAACTGGCTGCAAGAAAGCAGATCTCCATTTTAACAGGTGAAAACTACCATCTGCTCAAGTCTAAATTTTCAAACAAATGACTGAATAAATGGAGTGCATCACTCACCATCAAATTTTAGTGGTGAGTTTGGTAAAAAGGATGCCAGTCTTAGTCCAAGTTAAACGATAAACCCAATTATGTCCGGCCCAGTAATTAACAATGGAAACACAACTCAATTCATCACGGCGACATTATGATACAAAGAGCAGAATGCATTCCTTGGCCCATCATTCTTTGTACATTAGTTATTGCTACATTAATAATATAACCCCTTTCAGAGAAAAGATCACCTCTGATTTATTGGATGTATAACAGAAGCAGAAAGGAACAGTAAGGTTCATTGTTGCTTTACAATATTTTACTGTTGCATATACCTAGAAGATAGAATTGTCTGGATTCCTTACAGTACATTACAACAATCCATGCTCATATAAAACACCTAAATCAAAAAAAAACTTATTTTATGTGAGACAAATTACTGAAATAAGTCGTCTGACTCTCAGAAATTTCAAACAGACCAACAACAACTTGCATTTATATAGCGCCTTTAACGTAGTAAGACGTCCCAAGACACTTCACAGGCGCATTATCAAACACTGAGCCACATAAGGAGATAATAGGCCAGGTGACCAAAAGCTTGGTCAAAAAGGTAAATTTTAAGGAGAGAGAGGTAGAGAGACAGAGAGGGAATTCCACAGCTTAGGGCCGAGGCAGCTGAAGGCACGGCCACCAATGGTGGAGCGATTAAAATCGGGGATGCTCAAGAGGCCAGAATTGGCGGGGTGCAGAGATCTCGGGGGATGGGTTTGTAGGGCTTGAGGATGGTACGGAGATAGGGAGGGGCGAGGCCATGGAGGGATTTGTAAACAAGAATGAAAATATTAAAATGGAGATATTGCCGGACCGTGAGCCAATCGAGGTCAGCGAGCACGGGGGTGATGGGTGAAAGGGACTTGGCGCGAGTTTGGATAAGCACAAGTTGTTTTTATTTGTTAAAATGGAGACCTGCTTTCTTTCAACTAGCAGAAAATACAATCTTGCTTCAATTAGTAACAGCTCACCAGTTGAAAATCATAAAACACCTTGAAGAAGCTTAACATTCTAGGTCATGGTGGACAGGAATTTTATATGTAGTTTAATTTTCAGAAAGCTTTTGACAAGGTTCTACTTCAGTGATTCATGTCTAAAGCAGGGAGTCAATAAACAGGGGTGCAAAGTGTTTGACTGTAGTAAAAAAAATGTATTTAAGGTACTGGGAAGTATAGGCAGAAAGCTAGAGTACAAATCGGAACTGGAGAGATGACTTTGTTGCTGTATTGGTTAAAAGCCTATCTGGAGGACTGTGTATTTCTGTTCACTGAATTATAGGACAAACAGTATTGCCCTTGAGAGGGTGAGACGTGATTAACAATGAGGATTCTGGGCAATAGGAATTTAATATGAGGAAAAGTTAAGGATGATGGGAAAAAAACCTTAAAGTGACCTAATTTAACTTTTTGTGAAGGAGATTGACAAAGTTGGTAGAACAGATCTAACAGCTCAAAACTGGCCATCCATGAGGCGCCGTGGGCCATCAGCAGCAGCAGGATTGTATTCCACCACAATCTGTAACATCATGGCCCGGCATATCCCTCACTCTACCATTACCATCAAGCCAGGGGACCAACCTTGGTTCAATGAGGAGTGTAGAAGAGCATGCCAGGAGCAGAACGTAAAAATGAGGTGCCAACCTGGTGAAGCTACATACATGTTAAACAGCAGAAACAGCATGCTATAGACAGAGCTAAGTGATACCAGAACTAATGGATCAGATTAAACCTCTGCAGTCCTGCCACATCCAGTCGTGAACGGTGGTGGATAATTAAACAACTAACTGAGGAGGCGGTGGACCTGGGTGGAGCGGCAGCGGCGAGGCGGAGCAGGTAAAAGAGGCGGCGGCGACCAGGTAGGCCCACAGAGGCGGCGGACCTGGGTGGAGTGGCAGCGGCGAGGCAGCGGCTGTAAAAGAGGTGGCGGCAACCAGGTAGGCCTACAGAGTCGGCGGCGAGGCGGAGCAGATAAAAGAGGCGGCGGCGACCAGGTAGGCCCACCAATCTGAGCCCCCAGAGCGGGAGAGAGAGAAGTAAAAAATAATCAAAGTGTGACGTCACCCGAAAGCAGGTAAGTGATTGGTTGGTGAGTATTTCTCTCTTTCTCCTTTTTCCATACTTAAATTCTGTGGTTTATAGTTTCTAGAGTCTCTGTGGTGTAGCGGGGACTGCTGTTAAGCAAGGGCCCTTGAGTATATCATTTAATTGAAGTGAAATTGGTGGGATTCAATTAGTTTAATTTTAATTAATTAATTAAAGGGTAAGTCATGGCAGGAGAGCTCGGCGCCGTGATATGCTCCTCCTGCTATATGTGGGAAATCAGGGACGCTTCCTGTATCCCTGACGACCGTGTGTGTGGGAAATGTATCCAGCTGCAGCTACTGACGGACCGCATTGCGGCGCTGGAGCTGCGGATGGATGCATATTGGAGCATTCGCGACGCTGAGAACGTCGTGGATAACACATTTAGCGAGTTGGTCACACCGCAGGTAAAGGGTGTACAGGCAGGAAGTGAATGGGTGACCACCAGGCAGAGTAAGAGGTGCAAGCAGGTAGTGCAGGGGTCCCCTGTGGCCATCCCCCTCTCAAACAGATATACCACTTTGGATGCTGTTGGGGGGGATGACTTATCAGGGGAAGGCGGCAGCAGCCAACTTCCTGGCACCATGGGTGGCTCTGCTGCACAGGCTGGGAGGAAAAAGTGTGGAAGAGCTATAGTGATAGGGGAATCAATTGTAAGGGGAATAGATAGGCGTTTCTGCGGCCGCAAACGAGACTCCAGGATGGTGTGTTGCCTCCCTGGTGCAAGGGTCAAGGACGTCTCGGAGCGGCTACAGAACATTTTGGAGGGGGAGGGCGAACAGCCAGTTGTCGTGGTGCACATAGGCATCAACGATAGGTAAAAAACGGGATGAGGTCCTAAAAGTAGAATATAGGGAGTTAGGAGGTAAATTAAAAAAGAGGACCTCAAAGGTAGTAATCTCAGGATTGCTACCAGTGCCACGTGCTAGTCAGAGTAGAAATAGGAGGATATTTCAAATGAATACGTGGCTAGAGGAATGGTGCAAGGGGGAGGGATTCAAATTCCTTGGACATTGGAACCGGTTCTGGGGGAGGTGGGACCAGTACAAACGGGACGGTCTGCACCTGGGCAGGGCCGGGACCGATGTCCTAGGGGGAGTGTTTGCTAGTGCTGTTGGGGAGGGTTTAAACTAAAGTGGCAGGGGGTTGGGAACCTGAGCAGGGAGACAGAGGAAAGGGAAACAAGGATAAAAGCAAAAGACAGGAAGGAGAAAAACAAAAGTAGAAGGCAAAGAACTCAACGGTTTAAATCAAACATGGTCACAGTAAATAATAATTCATATAGGTCTGAGAGCGTTAAAAATACAAGCCTGAAGGCTTTGTGTCTTAATGCAAGGATCATTTGGAACAAGGTGGATGAATTAGCTGCGCAAATAGAGGTAAATGAATACGATTTGATTGGGATTACAGAAACATGGCTCCAGGATGGCCAAGGCTGGGAACTCAACATCCAGGGGTATTCAATATTTAGGAAAGATAGGCAAAAAAGAAAGGGAGGTGGGGTAGCATTGCTGGTTAAAGAGGGGATTAACACAATTGAAAGGAAGGATATTAGCTCTGATGATGCGGAATCTGTATGGGTAGAACTGAGAAATAACAAGGGGCAGAAAACGTTAGTGGGAGTGGTATGTAGACCTCCAAACAGTAATACGGAGGTTGGGGACGGCATTAAAAGGGAAATTAGAGAAGCATGCAGTAAGGGCACAGCAGTCATCATGGGTGACTTTAATTTACATATAGATTGGGCTAACCAAATTAGTAAAAATACTGTGGAGAAGGAATTCCTAGAATGTTTACGAGATGGTTTTCTGGAACAATATGTCGAGGAACCAACCAGAGATCAGGCCATCTTAGACTGGGTATTATGTAACGAGAAAGGATTAATTAGCAATCTTGTTGTACGAGGCCCCTTGGGTCAGAGTGATCATAATATGATAGAATTCTTCATTAGGATGGAGAGTGAAGTAGTTGAATCAGAGACTAGGGTCTTGAATTTAAATAAAGGAAACTACGATGGTATGAGGCGCGAATTGGGTAGGATTGATTGGGGAATGTCACTCAAAGGGCCGACGGTAGATAGGCAATGGCAAACATTCAAAGACTGCATGGATGAACTACAGAATTTGTTCATCCCAGTGTGGCATAAGAATAAAACAAAAAGGGTGACTCAACCGTGGCTAACAAGGGAAATTAGGGATAGCATAAGATCCAAGGAGAGGGCATACAAATTGGCCAGAAAAAGTGGTAGCCCTGAGGATTGGGAGCAGTTTAGGATTCAACAAAGGAGGACAAAGGGATTAATTAAGAAGGGGAAAATAGAATATGAAAGTAAGCTTGCTGGGAACATAAAAACTGACTAAGAGCTTTTATAGATATGTGAAGAGAAAAAGAGTAGTGAAATCAAGTGTAGGTCCCTTGCAGTCAGAAGCGGGGGAAGTTATAATGGGGAACAAAAAAATGGCAGACCAATTAAATGCATATTTTGGTTCTGTCTTCACAAAGGAGGACACAAATAACCTCCCAGAGATGTTGGAGAACACAGGGTCTGATGAAAGGGAGGAACTGAAAGAAATCAGTATTTGCAGGGATATGGTGTTAGGGAAATTGACGGGATTGAAGGCCGATAAATCCCCAGGGCCTGATAATCTACATCCTAGGGTACTTAAGGAAGTGGCCCTAGAAATAGTAGATTCATTGCTGATCATCTTCCAACATTCGATGGAATCTGGAACTGTAATCATGGATTGGAGGGTAGCTAATGTTACCCCACTATTCAAAAAGGGTGGTAGAGAGAAAGCGGGGAATTACAGACCGGTAAGCCTGACATCGGTATTGGGGAAAATGCTAGAGTCCATTATAAAGGATGTAATAGCTGAGCACTTGAAAAACAGTGACAGGATCGGACAAAGTCAACATGGATTTACAAAAGGTAAATTGTGCTTGACTAATCTACTGGAATTTTTTGAGGATGTAACTGGGAAAATAGATAAGGGAGAACCAGTAGATGTGGTGTATTTGGACTTTCAAAAGGCTTTCGATAAGGTCCCGCATAAGAGATTCCCGTGTAAAGTTAAGGCACATGGGATTGGGGGCAAGGTATTGACTTGGATAGAGAACTGGTTGGCGGACAGAAAGCAGAGAGTAGGAATTAATGGGTCTTTTTCCGAGTGGCAAGCAGTGACTAGTGGGGTACCACAGGGATCGGTCCTTGGACCCCAGCTATTCACAATATACATTAATGATCTAGATAAGGGAACTAAATGTAATATCTCCAAGTTTGCAGATGACACAAAGCTGGGTGGGAGTGTGTGCTGCGAGGAGGATACCGAGAAACTCCAGGATGATTTGGACAGGTTGGGTGAGTAGGCAGAAGCGTGGCAGATGCAATATAATGTGGATAAGTGCGAGGTTATCCACTTTGGTGTCAAAAACAGAAAGGCAGACTATTATCTGAATGGCAATAGATTGGGAGAAGGGGAAGTGCAACGAGACCTGGGTGTCCTTGTGCACCAGTCGCTGAAAGTAAGCATGCAGGTGCAGCAGGCGGTGAAGAAGGCAAATGGTATGTTGGCCTTCATAGCGAAAGGGTTTGAGTATAGGAACAGGGATGTCCTGCTGCAGTTGTACAGGGCCTTGGTGAGACCACACCTTGAGTACTGTGTGCAGTTTTGGTCGCCTTATCTGAGGAAGGATGTTCTTGCCCTGGAAGGAGTTCAGCGAAGATTCACAAGGCTGATACCTGGGATGGCATGAATGACATATGAGGAGAGATTGGGTCGATTGGGCTTATACTCGCTGGAGTATAGAAGAATGAGAGGGGATCTCATCGAAACATATAAAATTCTGACAGGTCTGGACAAACTAGATGCAGGAAGAATGTTCCCGATGGTCGGAGAGTCCAGAACCAGGGGTCATAATCTAAGGATAACGGGTAAGCCATTTAGGACAGAAATGAGGAAGAATTTCTTCACCCAGAGAGTGGTGAACCTGTGGAATTCTCTACCACAGAAGGTAGTTGAGGCCAAGTCATTAAATATATTCAAGAATGAGTTAGATATATTTCTTAAAGCTAAAGGTATCAAGGGATATGGGGAGAAGGCAGGTACAGGGTACTGAGTTTGGATGATCAGCCATGATCTCATCGAATGGCGGAGCAGGCTCGAGGGGCCGAATGGCCTACTCCTGCTCCTATCTTCTATGTTTCTATGAACATTCCCATCCTCAATGATGGCAGAGCCCAGCACGTGAGTGCAAAAGACAAGGCTGAAGCATTCGCAACCATCTTCAGCCAGAAGTACCAAGTGGATGATCGATATCGGCCTACTCCTGAGGTCCCCACCATCACAGAAGCCAGTCTTCAGCCAATTCAATTCACTCCAGGTGATATCAAGAAATGACTGAGTGCACTGGATACAGCAAAAGCTATGGGCCAAAACAACATCCCGGCTGTCGTGCTGAAGACTTGTGTTCCAGAACTAGCCGCGCCTCTAGCCAAGCTGCTCCAGTACAGCTACAACACTGGCATCTACCCGACAATGTGGAAAATTGCCCGGGTATGTCCTGTCCACAAAAAGCAGGACAAATCTAATCTGGCCAATTACCAACCCATCAGTCTACTCTCAATCATCAACAAAGTGATGGAAGGTGTCGTCGACAGTGCTATCAAGCGGCACTTGCTCATCAATAACTTGCTCACCGATGCTCAGTTTGGGTTCCGTCAGGACCACTCGGCTCCCGACTTCATTACAGCCTTGGTCCAAACATGGACAAAATGAGCTGAATTCCAGAGGTGAGGTAAGAGTGACTGCCTTTGACATCAAGGCAGCATTTGACCGAGTGTGGCATCAAGGAGCCCTAGTCAATGGGAATCAAGGAGAAGCTCGCCACTGGCTGCTTCATCAATGACCTTCCCTCCATCATAAGGTCAGAAGTGGGGATGTTCGCTGATTATTGCACAGTGTTCAGTTCCATTTGCAACTCCTCAGATTATGAAGCAGTCTGTGCCCGCATGCAGCAAGACCTGAAGTGGCAAGTAACATTCGTGCCACACATGTGCCAGGCAATGACCATCTCCAACAAGAGAGAATCTAACCACCGCCCCATGACATTCAACGGCATTACCATCGCCGAATCCCCCACCAACAACATCCTGGGGGCCACCATTGACCAGAAACTGGACCAGCCACAAATACTGTGGCTACAAGAGCAGGTCAGAGGCTGGGTATTCTGTGGCAAGTGACTCACCTCCTGACTCCCCAAAGCCTTTCCATCATCTACAAGGCACAAGTAAGCAGTGTGATGGACAACAACACTCAAAAAGCTCGACACCATCCAGGACAAAGCAGCCCGCGTGATTGGCACCTCATCTACCACCTTAAACATTCACTCCCTCCACCACCAGCGCACCGTGGCTGCAGTGTGTACCATCTGCAAGATGCACTGCCGCAGCTCGCCAAGGCTTCTTTGACAGCACCTCCCAAACCCACGTACTTCTGCCACCTACAAGGACAAGGGCAGCAGGCGCATGGGAACACCATCACCTCCAAGTTCCCTCCAAGTCACACACCATCCTGACTTGAGAAATATATCGCCATTGCTTCATCGTCGCTGGGTCAAAATCCTGGAACTCCCTCCCTAACAGCACTGTGGGAGTACCTTCACCACATGGACTGGAGCGGTTCAAAATGGCGACTCACCACCACCTTCTCAAGGGCAATTAGGGATGGGCAATAAATGCTGGCCTTGCCAGCGACGCCCACATCCCAGGAACAAATAAAAAAAATGGCAAAAAGTTCAAAATCCAGTGAGCACAAGCTAAATGTTAGAGTTTAGGAGGAAAATAACCAAGTCAAATGACACTTTTCTTTTAAAAAGAGTGTTGTGGATGAAATTGCACAGGATGATCATTGATGAGAATCGGCAACTAGCCTGTGTCTGGAGAAAAGGGATTGAGGGATAGTGAACAGACGGGTAGGTGGGTAGGAATCAATCAGAAAAGAATAGGCTTGTTGGCCCAAATGCCTTTTCCTACTGCTAAAAATTCTTCCACCTTTACATCACACCCCCTCAGGCCCTGTGTCACTGCTGTCTCAACTAACCCTCGTTGAGGTCATGCTCTAATGCACTGAATTGGCTCTCCTCCATGAGGCAACGTGAAAGCTTTAATAACATCTTTTTTTTAAGAGACAGGCTAGATAATGAATGACGACTGTGTTGCAGTAAGTTTAAAGCAGCAATGGGTCTTCTGATAAAAATCGGAAATGTTGCTCTCAGGTTTATAATGTCACCAGAATCATGATCAAATGCAACCTTTTTACTCACTGGCAGACATCCATTATCATATTTATGATCTGTACTTGATAAGAATACCTTCCATACCAGCCAAAACATACAGTGAGTAATAAATCTTTCAACAAAGAGTTTACAACACCTGCTATGTACCATTTATCTTTTCTCAAGTGTTCTAAATTGACACTGGCATTGCTCAGTTAACTTTACAGTCCATGTATAGCATCATAAGACTGAAGCTGGAGGAAACAGCAATTGATAATACCCATGCCCTAAAGTCTGAAACACCGCAAGCATGCAAAGTATTTCCTTAAGTGGAGCTCCGGATGCATATACAGTAACTGCTTGCAAAATGTACAGCAGAAAAGCGACTAAAAATAAATTTAAATGAGTCTGCAGAATTGGTTCCGCAGCATTGAAGACAATGGTCAAAAGGGTGACAATTTCTCAGCAGCGAATCAAATACCAAGATATGGTCTGTCAGAACCTCCTTCTGTTATGTGAATAGTAGTGCTTCCAGAAGTTAATTTAACCAATATTGGTCAAGGTGGATCGCACTGCAACACTTTTCACACACTCAAATAAAATGCTGGGTGCTGAAGTCACCTTTTCCACACTTCATTTTGTGATTTCTGTTATGAAACTACCAATTTCACACATCTTTGAGGGAAAAAGAATTGACAGTAACAAACAGGAAGTGATTACGACTTCAATCTCATTAAGAGCTTCAGATGACATCTTAAATTATATGGACGTGTTGATAGGAACGCAAGATCAGGAGTAGGCCAATCAGCCCCTCAAGCCTGTTCTGCCATTCAATTAGATCATGGCTGATCCGTATCTTAACTCCGCCTACCCACGTTGGTTCCATAACCCTTAATACCCTTACCTAACAAAAATCTATTAATTTCAGTTTAGAAATTTTCAATTGACCCCCAGCATCAACAGCTTTTTTGGGGAGAGAGTTCCAGATTTCCACTACCCTTTGTGTGAAGAAGTGCTTCCTGACATCATCCCTGAATGGCCTGGCTCTAATTTTAAGGTTATGCCCCTTTTTCTGGACTCTCCCAACAGAGGAAATGGTTTTTCTCTGTCTACCCTATTGTAACATATGTGGGTAGAACAAATGAAGGACACAGACATGATGAGTTGCTAGCCAAGGTGCTTGTTTACTAGGCCAGAGCAAACTGAGCATGCTCATACGAAACCATGTGACAATACATTACACTGCTTTCCCTCTCAAATACAATAAAACTATGGTCCTACCTTTCCCAGCATAAAACCTAACAAAAACTCCTGTTTTTTTTTTAATCAACTACAAATGCACTACAAAGCCACAGCCCTCTGGGGTAGAGAATTCTAAAGATTCACCACCCTCTGAGTGAAGAAATTTCTCCTCATCTCAGTCCTAAATGGCCGACCCCTTATTCTGAGACTGTGACTCCTGGTTCTCGACTCTCCAGCCAGGGGAAACATCCTCCCTGCATCTACCCTGTCAAGCCTTTTGAGAGCTTCTTTTACTATTCTGACTGACCTTTCGGCTGCTCTGTTTGAAGCTGGATGATACGGTGGAACGAGAGTGTGTTTGATACTGTTCCATTTTATGAACTCTTGGAATACAGCAGAACAGAACTGAGGGCCATTGTCAGAAACAAGCTCTTCATGTAAGCCATGACATGCGAAGATAGATCTCAACTCATCTATGGTACGTTCAGTTGTAGTCTTTGAACCCATGTGTTTCACTTCAATCCACTTTGAGTGACTATCTACAAGTACCAGGAAATAATCATTTGCTTTCTCACAGAAGTCTACATGTACTCTCTGAAAAGGTCTACTTGGCCATGACAGGGTTGTAGTGGAGTTTTGGGTGGTTTGTTTCTGCAATTTTGGCAAACGCTGCATTTGCTGACAAGTGATTCAAGATCACTGTCCAATCCAGGCCGGTAAATAAAGCTTCTTGCAATTGATTTCTACCTCTAAAAGTAGGTAGTACCACCACTCTGTTTCCCCACTTGATGCAACCTTGCTCACAAGACAATTCAGTATGATGATTATGGAATGGTTTCAACTCTGTGTCCAGGCACTGATCAGTGCATCCATTCAAGATGTTTTCATACACTTTTTTCAGTACTGAGTCCTTCTGAGTATTATTTGCAATCGCAGTTGCATTTACAGGAAAGCCTTTGTCAATTGCACCTAGCGTGAAAATCTCACCTTCATTCCGAACACGTGTCTTCATGTAGCAACCTGGACAAGGCACCTGCGATTGTGTTTTGTTTTGAAGTGCGATATTCAATCGTGTAGTCATATTGTGACAGCAACACTGCCCAACATTGCATTCTTGATGCGGCCGTTGCAGGGATGGCAGATTTGGGCCCTAATATTGCTAGGAGCGGTTTGTGATCGGTTATCAGGGTAAACTTTCTGCTGATCAGGAACTGTTGGAATTTCTTGATTCCAAACACTATGGCGAGTGCTTCCTTTTCAATTTGCGCATAGTTTCTTTCGCTCTTTGTGAGGGTTCGCGATGTGATGCGAGGTTTCTCTTGGCCGTCATCCATTACATGGCTTATGACAGCTCCCACAACATAGCTAGAAGCATCACATGCGAACTTAAGCTCACGCTCTGTGTCGTAATGCACAAGTATAGTATCGCTAGAGAGACTTCTCTTACAAGCGTCGTAAGCTTCTTGTTGCGCTTTTGTCCACTTCCACTGGACATCCTTCTTGAGGAGCTCATGCAATGGAGCTAACATGGTCACTAACTCAGGTAAGAAACGTGCATAGTACAGGATCATTCCAAGGAAAGATCTTAACACAGACACGTTCTGTGGCTTTGGAACATTGATGACAGCATCAACCTTTTCCTTAACTGGTTGCAAGCCATTTGCATCAACTTTCAGACCAAAGTACACAACCTCGGGCTGCACAAAAGCACATTTGCTCCTTTTCAATTTGACATTGTGGAAGCACTAAATCTAACACCTCTAGATTTTCTTGCTTGATCAGCACATCATCTTGATTGCATAAGCAATTTGGAATTCCTTGCAAAATTTTATCCATTATAACCTGGAAGATTTTGGGGGAGGACTTTACACCATATGGCAGCTTGGTGTATGAGTACAGTACCTTGTGTTTGTTGATGGTGAGATACTGTTGACTCTCTGTCAACATTCAGCTGAGCATAAGCGTGCGACAGGTCAAGCTTGAAGAAAACCTTTGACCCAGAGAGTGCTGCACATAAATCTTGCGATGCAGGTAACGGGTACTGCTCATCGTCATTGGTTGATAGTAACTTAGTAGTCACCGCACAAGCGAACAGTTTTGTCTGCTTTGGGCACTACCACAATCGGGGTAGCCCATTCACTTTTGTCAGTTTTTACTAGCACTCCGTTCTCTCTCAGTTTTTCTAGGTCTTCATCCACCTGACTTTTCAAACACATAGGGGACCCGCCTTGCCTTACAATAGACAGGCTTCGCGTTGGACTTGATGCGGATATGCGCATCATACCCAATGATGCCCTCATAACTGTGAATATGCTTTTATACTTGTTCAGCATTGTGTCGAGTCGCTTCTTTGAAGCATCTACACTGAAGATGTTTTTCCAGTCTAGTTTTAACTTTCTCAACCAGTCTTTGCCTGTTGTTGTAGCTCACTACAATAATAGGCAGCTTTAACTGACTGGCCATTGTGCTGAACTGTACATTCCATTTGTCCACATGTCTCTAGGATTTCTCCGGAGTAGGTTTTTAACTCTGCGGTACTTCTTGTAAGTGGTATTTGTGTCCTTACTTATGATAGAGCAGTCTGCCGCCGTGTCAAAATCAACATATTGGTCATTGATCAAAAATTTTGTACCGAAGTCTTTCTCACGACTGCTAGCATTGCTGCTGGTGGCATAGATACTGTAGATGCCTAGTTCTTCGACGTCAGGTGTGTTCACTTCAATATTGTGAATTCCTCCCTTTTGTTGTCGCTGCTTTGCATTGCCACTAGAATGGTTCTTACTTCCTGTTTTCGATCTAGCTCTGCAAGCTGTGGAAATATGGCCTTGCTTCTGGCAGTGAAAACACTTCGCATTTCTGTATTGGCAGGAATGTGGTGAGTGATTTCCATTGCAGCGATAACAATTCACTGAACTGCTTTCACCGACATGCTTTTGACTTGGTCTCACAACTTTAGGTTTGGCGGTGGCTTTGTGACTGTAGACCTCAGCTGCACTAGTCACTCGAGTTGGACGGAGCTTACTAGCATTCTTAGACGCCATCTTCATAGATAGAGCAATTTTGCATGTTATGTCAAACGTTAGGTTCGGAGTGTTCAGTAACTTGGACTGTATGCGCTCATCCACCAGTCCACACACAAACTTATCTCGCAACGCACGATCCAAAAATGTGTCGAAGTTGCAATGCAAAGACAGGTTTTTAAGAGCTACAATGTACTCACTGATGGTTTCACTTTGCTTTTGGTTTCTGTTACCAAACTTATGGCTCTCTGCTATTTCTAATGGGTTTGGGTCGAAATGGTCCTTGAGTTTTTCGACAATGTCTTCAAACGACACATCCTTCGCTTTCCCTGGCGCAAGTAGGTTTGTCAACGTTACGTAGACATCTGGCCTGATCTCCGTTAGAAAAATTGCTTTTTTACGTTCATGAATTACTTTATTTTGAGCTTGAACTTTCTCATCTGTACCTTCGGTCTCAATAATGTTATTGGCCTTAAAAACATCTCCATCCGCTCAACTAAGAACTGAATGGTTTGCGCGCTCGGTCAAACATGCCGAGGCTTCAGATGAATCCCGTGGGCGTAGCCATGATTGTCCTGATCCCGCCAAACAGTGACTCAGCACGCTACCTGTGTACCTGTGAGAATCAACACCGCTGTTGCTCTGTATACATACACACAAAGACGAAGCACAGACGATTCTGCATCAGCATTAACAGTAAAACATCATAAAAAATTCAGTTTAGGTGTCACAAATTCACCTTAAACTTTGCCACTCGAAGGTTGAACACTGTGTCCTTCCATGATCCCTAAAAATGGCTTTGGGATCCCATTCTCGTTGCCAAAAATGTAGTATATGTGGGTAGAACAAATGAAGGACAGAGACACGATGAGTTGCTTGTTTACTAGGCCAGAGCAAACGGAGCGTGCTCATACTAAACCATGTGACAATACATTACACCTATCAACTCCTTTAATCGTCTTAAGCACCTCAATTAGATCACCCCTTTATTTTCTGAACTCATGGTAATGCAAGCGTAGTCTATGCAACCTGGCCTCATAATTTAAGCCTTTTAGCCCAGGTATCATTATGGTGAATCTGCACTGCACCCCCTCCAAGGCCAATATATCCTTCCTGAGGTGCGGTGTCCAGAACTGAACACCATACACTAAATGGGGTCTAACCAGAGCTTCTTCTAACTGTAACATAACTCCCACCCCTTCGTATTCCAGCCCTCAAGATAAAGGCCAACATTCCATTAGCCAATTTAATTATTTTTTATACCTGTCCACTAGCTTTTAGTGATTTCTGCACTTGGACCCCTAAATCTGGTGATACTAGACTGCAAACCATAGCAGCTAATAACTAGGAATCAGACAGCAGAGAAATATTCTGTGTACTGTTACATCTTGATTATGGGGTGACCTGGAGCTGAAATCCTATTTTACCACCTGCTCGTTCACAGGACTGCATCTTGTACACAGCCACCTGACGACCATGAGAAACATAAAGCAAAAAAAATGACTGGTGTATTTATGTCTCCCCATGCGCCCACTGACCGTGAACAGCAGTCCATTGGTCAACACAATAGATTACAAAATGAAGGTCATTTGATCTAAACCTTCCCGAATACCAGCCCTAGCCATCTTCTCATTATAGCATCTAGCTGTTTCTCAAATTAATTATCTTGACCTCAGTTACGCTCACTGGCAAACTATTCAAGCTGTTGATCACGTTTGTGTAAATAAATATATTCCAACACCTTTCCTAAGTCCGTCCTTCAAACCCCGTCCTGTCCTCCTGCCTGGTATAACAAAGTATTATTTTGGCTTTACTTTCTCTATCCTGTTAATCTATCAGAGCTGTCAACAGAGATATCACAACAGTTAATATAGAACAAAAAATGATACTGGACAAACCAGCCAAAGTTAAGTTGGACAAATCCCTGGGTCCAAATGGATTGCACCTGCAGATACTTGAAGAATCTAGCGAGGAGACAGGAGAGGCACTGATAACCATAAATATTCAGTAGAAAAAATAGTGCCAGAGGACTGGCAAACAACAAAAGGAGATAGAACTAGCCCAGGGAACTATAGGCCAGTTAATGCCAGTAGTAGGAAAGATACTAGAATCTTTGCTAAAATCTCAGATAACAAAACATCTAGAGACAGAGAATATAATAAAAAATAATCAGCACGGATTTCTAAAAGGAAGGTCATGTGTAATCAACCTTATTGAATTCTTTGAAGAAAAACAGAAAGAAGTAGACAAGGGCAAAGCAGTGGATGTGGTCTGCATGGATTTTCAGAAGGCCTTCGATACAGTGCCACATTAGACACTCATGACAAAGGTCAGGTGTGGAGTCGGGTCAGGAAGCAGAATGGACTGAAAGATGGCGACAGAACAGAAACAGAGGGTAGGAGTTAAGGGAAGTTACTCGGACTGGCAGAATGTAGGAAGTAGTGTCCCGTAGCGACCACTGCTGTTCACCATATAGAGAAATGATTTGGACTCGACCTTCCCCCACCCCCCACATAGATGGAGCATTGTGTGTGGGTCACAGATTGTTAACAGGTTTATTGGGTATGAAGTGAATAGTGACAGTGTCATGACTTCCAAATTTCGTCCAGTCCAATGAGGTCACTTGCCACACACGCACCGAGCTTTCCGAGAAATCAACCAGGTCTAGTGGGAGGAGAGGGAGAACGTGGTGCGGGTGTAGAGGGTGGGGTTGGAAGAACGTGATCCGTCTTACCATCTGGATCACGTTCTCGCTCTCATCCACCCTGCCCCTTTAGACCTGGATTACGTTCTTCCCCAATCCCCACTGTGCTCTCCGTGCTCTTTACCAGCCACTCCCACCCGCCCCCCACCGAAAGTTCCTGACCTCCTCTCCCCTCCGATCTCTCCCCCGTTATTCCCTCTCTCTCTCCCCCCCATCGGATCCCTTCTCCCTCTCTCCCCCCTCCGATCCCTTCTCTCTCCCCCCACCGATCTCTCTCTCTCTCTCCGATCTCTCTCTCTCTCTCCCCCCCCACCGATCTCTCG
>CM059427.1:99100232-99224087 GCA_030390025.1 Squalus acanthias | reverse complement strand
CCCCCCCTCCGATCTCCTCTCTCTCCCCCCCCCCCTCCGATCTCCTCTCTCTCCCCCCCCCCCTCCGATCTCCTCTCTCTCCCCCCCCCCCCCCCCGATCTCCTCTCTCTCCCCCCCCCCCCCCGATCTCCTTTCTCTCCCCCCGATCTCCTTTCTCTCCTCCCTCCGATCTCCTCTCTCTCCCCCCACCCCCTCCGAGCAAAGCGTGTCCCACGGCGCCGGCTGCAACAGTTGAGTAATGCGCATGTGCGGCCTCGGTAATGCGCATGCGCGGTTACGAGAGGCTGCGCATATGCGCAGAAGGCCTCAAGACTGTTCGTGTAGATAATCACAGCGTAATATTAAATTTATATGGAACCTTGGTTTGTCCACACTTGGAGTACAGTTCAGGTCTCCATACTACAAAAATGATATTGAAGCACAGGAGAAAATACTATGAATAGATTTACAAGTGTGTTACCCGAATTGAGAAGCTGCAACTATCAGGAAAAATTAAGCAGGATGGGGCTCTTTTCTCTGGGAAAGAGAAGTCTAAGAGGAGACCTGATAGAGGCCTTTAAAATGATGAAGGAGTTCAATAGGGTGGATGTGAAGAACCTGTTTCCACATGTGGGTGAGTGCTGAACAAGATGATGCAATATAAGAAGATCAAATAAAGAATTTAGGAGGAATTTCTTTACACAGAGAGTGGTAAGAATGTGGAACTCGGTGCCATGTGGAGTGGTTGAAGCAGATTGCATTGATGCATTTAAGGGGAGGCTTGATGCGTATATGAGGGAGGAAGGAAGAGAGGGATACGGGGGCAGGGTGGGAACAGGTTATTAAGAGTGGGAGTAGGCTTGTGTGGGCAATAAACACGGGTAGGACTGCCAACCCTCCAGGATTGTCCTGTAGTCTGAAGGAATAAAAGATTAATCTCCAGGACACTGCTGTGAGCAACGCGGGGAGAAAAATCATAGGCGCGTTACTAAGCATAGATGCATTTAAGGGGAAGCTAGATAAGCACATGAGGGAGAAAGGAATAGAAGGATATGCTGATAGGGTGAGATGAAGAGGGGTGGGAGGAGGCTGGTGTGAAGCATAAACACTGGCATAGACCAGTTGCACCAAATGGCCTCTTTCTGTGCTGTTCAACACAGTCGGAGGATCTGCCCCAATGTATTCATGGGTCTATTCACCGTCTTTATCGTAGGTAAAATATTTGGGGGGTGGAAAGAGAGGAGAGAATGGGGAACACAGGTTTGAGCCCTAATTGAAACACATGCAGCAACAGCACTGTGGAGGGGATCCAGATCAAAAGGGGGCGAAGATCTAAATTGTCACATCGTCTGGAGCACAAAACCATAACACTTATCCTGACAGTTTCAATAGCAGCCCTTATTAGTGTGGGGATTGGCTGGTCTCTAATCACTCTCCGCTTAAAATGGCACTGTTAAGATAGAGGCCTTGACCTTAACAGCTTCTACAGACACACAAAGTGCAATACCTGTACAACAACAACTTGTGTTAATATAGCGCCTTTAACGTAGTAAAACGTCACAAGGCGCTTCACAGGAGTATTATAAGGCAAAAAATTTGACACCAAGTCAAATAGGAGAAATTAGGGCAGGTGACTAAAAGCTTGGTCAAAGAAGTAGGTTTTAAGGAGCGTCTTAAAGGAGGAAAGAGAGTTAGCGAGGCGGACAGGTTTAGGCAGGGAATTCCAGAGCTTAGGGCCGAGGCAACAGAAGGCGCGGCCACCAAAGGTTGAGCGATTATAATCAGGGATGCTCAAGAGGGCAGAATTGGAGGAGCGCAGATATCTCGGGGGGGTTGTGGGGCTGGAGGAGATTATAGAGATAGAAAGGGGCGAGGCCATGGAGGGATTTGAAAACAAGGATGAGAATTTTGAAATTGAGGCATTGCTTAACCGGGAGCCCCGGCTTTCCCTCACCCTTCGTTGCATTATTTCTCAACCTGAAGGCTGAGGGGGTAATCTGCTTCCCAGCCAGTCAACGGGAGCATCCTAAGAGTGAGAGGGAAATTAACTCGCCTTTCTTCCCTTGCCTTCTGCGGCGTGACAGCGGTTGAGGATGGAAGTGGCCCACCTCCACTCTGCAGGAACTCACCGCATAGGTGACCAGTGCTGCAAACTTACATCCTGCCAGTCAGGACATGGGTACACATATCCCGCACTTAACAAATTCCAGCATAAGTCATCCATCAGACTAATCTGTTCCCTCTTTGTAATCCAGCGAACAACCGGGCTGAAATGTTAGTAACACTAGCTTGAGTGCTCAAAGGATTAATACAACGGAAAGGCATGTGAATGGGCCTTCAAATTTGGAATTAAGTCTTTATTTTCGCTCCCAAAAACCTCAAGGTACTGCCTTATGCTGTCCAACAACAACTTGCATTAATGTAGTAAAACGTCCCAAGGAGCTTCACAGGAGTGTTATCAGACAAAAATTCAAACTGAGCCACATAAGGAGATATTAGGACAGGTGATCAAAAGCTTGGTCAAAGAGGTAGTTTTTAAGGAGCATCTTAAAAGGAGAGGTAGAGATGTAGAGAGGTTTAGGGATGGAGTTCCAGAATCTAAGGCCTAGACAGCTGAAGGCACGGCCATAGGAAATGGGGATGCACAAGAGGCCAGAATTGGACGCGCGCAGAGATCTTGGAGGGTTGTAGGACTGGAGGTTCGAGAGATAGGGAGGGGAGAGGCCACAGGGGATTCGTAGACAAGAATGAGACTTTTAAATTTAAGGCGTTGCTGGACCAGGAGCCAATGCAGGTCAGTGATGGGTGAACGGGACTTGATGCGAGTCAGGATACGGGGAGCAGAGTTCTGGATGAGCTGAAGTTTATGGAAGTGCAAGGTGGGAGGCTAGCCAGGAGAGCATTGGAATAGTCAAGTCTAGAGGTAACAAAAGCATGGATGAGGGTTTTAGCAGAGAGGCGGGGTGGAGACGGGAGATATTACAGGAGGTGGAAGCAGGCGGTCTTGGTTATGGAGAGGATATGGGGTCAGAAGCTTACATTTCCATGGATGGCACAAGTCAATCAGCCTGCCGACACTCACACATGAAGAACAAGAGGGGCTCTGCCAGTACCTGTGGAATCCTGACCCAGTAAAGTCAGCACCTTCAAAGAAACTATGGGGGGGGGGTGGGGGCAGGGATAGAGCAAGAAACAAGAGTCACTCATGAAACAGGGTCAACTCCAACTAACGTGGGACAAGGTTAAATTCAAGACTGTGTGCCAGCCAAACGATTTATGAATCCATGGGTGTGAAATATTCCATCTGAGGAAGTTATGATTAGCCATCACTTTCTTTTCTCTTTTTAAGATTAAGTATGGGTTTTGCCATTTCAAAAATCCAAGTATTACTGCAGGTATCACACTCTGTCTGCATCTTGCAAAACATTATGCTACAAAAATGCCATAACACATTAGGAAATCACAGGACACAGCACCGAGGAAAAAAAGCAGTGATATCTCGGCCTTAGCTCAGTGATAGCACTCTGAATCAGAAGATTGTGGGTTCAAGTCCCACTCCTGAGACTCGAGCCCATCATTTATGCTGACACTCCAGTGCAGTACTGAGGGAGTGCTTCACTGTCAGAGGTGCCGTCTTTCAGATGAGACATTAATCAGAGGCCCCGTCTGTCATAAATAAAAACAGAACATTTAAACAGTGACTATAATTCAGAAGTACTTCATTGGTTGTAAAGCGCTTTGGTACGTTCGGAGGTCGTGAAAGTAAATGCAAGTCTTTCTTTCTTTTCAATGGCTTTAAAATTGGCAGGGAATTACAATCGCCAAACAGCATTAAACATGCACATAAGTGATGTGGAACAAGTAGAGAAATCAATATAGCAAAACCATCATGAGATTATACAGCCCTTCCATATTATTCTTTTGGACCTTAAAGTAAATCCAAAATTGACTCCCAACATAATTTTCCTGCATTTCAATGGCCTCTTGATTTCACTCAACAAATCCGTGCAAATTGCAAGCCTCACAATGCAAAGCTACAGGTCAATTTTGTGATCTCAGCACAAGAACTGCAGGCTGCATTGCACAATTACACAGTGGTGAGCAGGGCTTATTGAATATCGCACGCCTAGCTCGTGGACATTATTTACACAAGTTCTTTGCACTGCTGCTGCCGTGCGCATGTAAAATGGCCGCGGGGGGGAAGAAATGACAGTCAAGGACGAAAGGTCAGGGAGGCAGCAAAGAGTCTGTCAGCAAGTGGCGAGTGCGGTCCTGACTCCCTATCTGATGACTGGCACAGAGAATGTGCTGCTGCGTAAGGTGGGTGCACAGAGGGTTGATCTGTTGAAACTCAAGAGGATGGCAGTGCACCATGCCTGGAAGAAAAAGCCAGCCAGGCCCAATGCATCTATCTGCAGGACATGAGAACAGATGCAGAAGATAGCACATTTTAAGGAATGTAGCAAGGTAAGATTACTCAATTCTGCCATGTACAAAGTAAATGGACCAAGATTCCACGTCACAAAGAGCGGCCCGAGAGCGGACCTGAATTAGAGCAGCGGCAGCAGCGAGAGGATAAAGAGCGGCCCGAGAGCGGACCTGAATTAAAGCAGCGACAGCAGTGAGAGGATAAAGAGCGGCCAAAACCCGGGAGAGTTCAAAAGCAGCGGGAGCAGAGCGAGAGCGCCAAAACCCGGGAGAGTTCAAAAGCAGCGGGAGCAGAGCGAGAGCGCCAAAACCCGGGAGAGTTCAAAAGCAGCGGTAGCAGAGCGAGAGCACCAAAACCCGGGAGAGTTCAAAAGCAGCGGGAGACGCTGAGATACAAAGGACCGGTGAATGTAAAGAAGTAAAAAGTAATCGAAGTGTGACGTCACCAGAAAGCAGGTAAGTGATTGGTTGGTGAGTATTTCTCTGTTTCTCGCTTTTTCCCCCAACTTGAGCGTCTAAATTTAAGTGCCTTGGTGTAGATTAAAAGATATAAAAGTGTTCCAAATTTTAAAACTAATTAATTAATTGAGATGGGAGACCAGGCAATGTGTTGTTGTTGTTGTTGCATGTGGGAGCTCGTGGACACCATCGAGGTCCAGGGCGACCACATCTGCAGCAAATGTTGGCTGCTCGAGGAACTTCGGCTCAGAGTTGATGAGCTGGAGTCCGAGCTTCAGACACTGCAACACATTAGGGAGGGGGAGCGTTACCTGGACACTATGTTCCAAGAGGCAGTCACACCCACTAGAATAATTACTTCCAATTTGGCCCATGGTCAGGAGGGTGTGACTACAAGCGAGGCAGGTATTGGGATCCAGGAGGTAGTGGTGGAGGAGCCTCAGCCCTTGGCCTTGTCCAACAGGTACGAGATTCTTGCTCCCTGTGTGGACGAGGCCAGGGACTGCAGGGAGGATGAGCAAACTGACCACAGCACCGTGGTGCAGGGAGGATGAGCAAACTGACCACAGCACCGTGGTACAGGGAGCCATTCAAGTGGGGGGAGCAAAAAGAAATGTTGCAGTGATTGGGGACAGAATAGTGAGGGGGATAGATACTGTTCTCTGCAGCCAAGAGCGAGAGTCTCGAAGGCTGTGTTGCCTGCCCGGTGCCAGGGTTAAGGACATCTCCTCTGGGCTGGAGAGAAACTTGGAGTGGGAGGGGGAAAATCCAGTTGTCATGGTCCACGTAGGTACCAATGACATAGGTAGGACAAAGAAAGAGGTTCTGCTGAGAGAGTATGAGCAGCTAGGGGCTAAATTAAAAAGCAGAACCACAAAGGTAATAATCTCTGGATTACTACCTGAGCCACGAGCGAATTTGCATAGGGTAAATAAGATCTGAGAAATGAACGAGTGGCTCAAAGACTGGTGTGGGAGAAATGAGTTTCGATTTGTGGGGAACTGGCACCAGTACTGGGATAAGAGGGAGCTGTTCCATTTGGACGGGCTTCACTTGAACCATGCTGGGGTTAGAGTCCTGGCAAATCGAATAACTAGGGCTGTAGAGAGGGCTTTAAACTAAATAGTGGGGGGGAGGATCCAGGTGAGCGGGAAAATAAAAAGTCAATGAGAAATGAGAAAGCAATAGAGCAGGCTAGAGATGGGGGAAATAATAACCAGAGTGTGACAGGAAGGTACAGAATGTTTAAAAATAAGAGTGTAACACAAAAAAAGGCCAAAACAAGGAAAAATGGTAAAAAGACAAAGTTAAAAACTCTATATCTGAATGCACGCAGCATTCATAACAAGATAAATGAGTTGACGGCACAAATAGATACAAATGGGTATGATCTGATCGCCATTACAGAGACGTGGTTGCAAGGCGACCAAGGCTGGGAACTGAATATTCCAGGGTATATGATAATTCGGAAGGATAGAAAGAAAGGAAAGGGAGGTGGGGTGGCTTTGTTGGTAAAAGATGGGATCAGTGCAGTGGTGAGAAGTGATATTGGCTCAGAAGATCAAGATGTAGAATCGGTTTGGGTGGAGATAAAAAAATAAGGGGAAAAAGTCTCTGGTGGGCGTAGTCTACAGGCCCCTGAACAGTAGCAATGCTGTTGGACAGAGTATAAATCAACAAATAATGGAGGCCTGTAATAAAGGTACGGTAATAATCATGGGTGATTTTAATCTCCATATTGATTGGACAAATCAAATTGGCCATGGTAGCCTGGAGGAGGAGTTCATAGAGTGCATCCAGGATGTTTTCCTAGAACAGTATGTAATGGAACCAACCAGGGAGCAGGCTATCTTGTATCTGGTACTATGTAATGAGACAGAATTAATAAATGATCTCATAGTAAAGGATCCTCTAGGAAAGAGTGATCATAACATGGTTGCATTTCAAATTCAGTTGGAGGGTGAGAAAGTTGTATCCCAAACCAGTGTCCTGATCTTAAACAAAGGCAATTATAATGGCATGAGGGCAGAACTGGCTAAAGTGGACTGGAAAAACAAATTAAAGGGTAAGAAAGTTGAAATGCAGTGGCGGACATTTAAGGAGATATTTCATAACTCTCAACAAAAATATATTCCAGTGAGAAAGAAAGATTTTAAGAGAAGGGAATACCATCCGTGGCTAACTAAGGAAGTAAAGGATGGTATCAAATTGAAAACGAAGGCATACAATGTTGCCAAGATTGGTGGGAGACCAGAGGATTGGGAAATTTTTAAAAACCAGCAAAGGATGACTAAAAAAAATAATAGAGAGAAGATGAATTATGAGAGTAAGCTGGCAAGAAACATTAAAACAAATAGTAAGAGCTTCTACAGGTATATAAAAAGGAAGAGGGTAGCTAAAGTAAACGTTGGTCCCTTAGAGGATGAGACTGGGGAATTAATAATGGGGAACGGGGAAATGGCAGAGACTCTGAACAAATATTTTGCATCTGTCTTCACTGTAGAAGACACTAACAACATCCCAATAATGGATAATCAAGGGGCCATAGGGAGTGGGGAACTAAAGACAATCACTATAACTAAGGAAATAGTACTCGGTAAAATAATGGGACTAAAAGACGACAAGTCCCCTGGACCAGATAGCCTGCATCCCAGGGTCTTAAAAGAAGTGGCTGCAGAGATAGTGGATGCATTGGTTGCAATATACCAAAATTCCCTGGACTCTGGAGAGGTCCCAGCTAATGTAACACCCTTATTTAAGAAAGGAGGGAGACAGAAAGCAGGAAACTATAGACCAGTTAGCCTAACATCTGTCGTTGGGAAAATGCTGGAGTCCTTCATTAAGGAAGCAGTAGCAGGGCATTTAGAAAAACATACTGCAGTCAAACAGAGTCAGCATGGTTTTAGGAAAGGGAAATCATGTTTAACAAATTTGCTGGAGTTCTTTGAGGATGTAACAAGCAGGGTGGACAAGGGTGAGCCAGTGGATGTGGTGTATTTGGATTTCCAGAAGGCATTCAATAAGGTGCCACATAAAAGGTTACTGCATAAGATAAGAGCTCACAGAGTTGGGGGTAATATATTAGCATGGATAGAGAATTGGCTAACTAACAGAAAGCAGAGAGTCAGGATAAATGGGTCATTTTCTGGTTGGCAAACGGTAACTAGTGGGGTGCCACAAGGATCGGTGCTGGGGCCCCAACTATTTACAATCTACATTAATGACTTGGATGAAGGGATCGAGTGTAATGTAGCCAAGTTTGCGGATGAGACAAAGATGGGTAGGAAAGCAAGTTGTGCAGAGGACTCAAAGAATCTGCTCAAAGGGATATAGACAGGCTAGGTGAGTGGGCAAACATTTGGCAGATGGAGTATAATGTGGGAAAGTGCGAGGTTATCCACTTTGGCAGGAAAAATAAAAAAGCAAACTACAGGAAACTCTTGTTTAACCGGCACCTAAATATCCGGAATTCTCTCTTAACCGGCAAAAATCATCCTCCGAAAACTCCTCTCAAATAACCGACAATGTTGCCGAGTCCGAGTCTCCCGCGAACGCCGAGTACTCCGAAACTCCTCTCAAATAACCGGCAATGTTGCAGAGTCAGAGTCCAAGTCTCCCGCGAACGCCGAGTTAGTCAGTGGGGGTAGTTCTCCAAAGTGCCACTACTCGGCCTCCTGGCGCTGTCGGAAGTCCGAACACTGCAGTAACAGGAGTCTGATTCTCCCGCGCTGCCGGGAGGCTCTTCTAATCGGCCATTTTGCTGTGTGTCTGCCACGCTGCTGGTAGTCTCTTCCTAGCCACCATTGTTCTGTGTGTCTTTCCATCTTCATCGGCAATTATCTCCTCCATCTTTCATTATGGAATTCCCAAAAGCTAGTCCAAGCAAAAGGAAGACAGTGGTCTTAACTTTAAAACAGAAAATCGAGATATGCCAACGACTAGAAAAGGGGAGAGAAGCGTATCAACATTATGAATGAATTCAAAATCGGTTCGTCAACAATCTACGACATCAAATCGCAGAAGGATAAGCTGCTCAAGTTTTATTCAAGCTCGGAGACATCTAAGAGTGTAGAGAAACGACGTACGCTTCGTAAGCCTAAGCTTGAAGAGCTGGATACCGTGCTTTATGAATGGTTTTCTCTTAAGCGTTCAGAGGGTGTTCCAATTTCCGGACCCATGCTAATCGAGAAAGCAAAGTATTTCTACGAAAGGATGGAGCTCACTGACAAGTGTGCTTTCTCCGAGGGATGGCTAACGTGCTTCAAGTTACGGCACGGGATACGACGACTCGATATTTCCGGGGAGTAGAAATCAGCTGATCACGACGCCGCAGAAGAATACTGCGATTATTTCAATCGGATTGTGCAGCAACATGATTTGTCGCCAGCACAGATATACAATGCCGATGAAACTGGCTTGTTTTGGAGGTTTTTGCCAGAATCAACGCTTGCTGGGGCTAGTGAGGCTAATGCTTCAGGTTACAAGAAAAATAAAGATCGTGTAACCGTGCTAACATGTGCGAACGCCGCTGGATCACACCGGGTTAAACTTCTTGTTATCGGGAAGTATAAAAATCCCTGTGCATTTAAAAATGTGAGGCACTTACCTGTTGAGTACAAAGCTCAAAAAAATGCTTGGATGGAAAAGGAAATCTTCTCCGATTGGTTCCATCATATTTTTGTTCCATCTGTGAGGGAACATTTCCGTAAAATAGGGAAACCTGAAGATAGCAAATGCATTTTATTGCTTGATAATTGTAGAGCCCATCCGCATGAATCCGAGTTGGTTTCGGGAAATATTTTCACCATTTATTTGCCACCAAATGTAACTTCTCTCATCCAACCCATGGACCAGGGCGTTATCCAAAATCTGAAGTGTCATTACAAGAAAGACTTCCTACGTAAACTGATAAGCCAAGATGACAATATTCAAGAATTTCAGAAGGAATACAATATTAAAGATGCCATCTATAATGTTGCATGTTCCTGGAACTTTGTGAAAGGTCACACTCTGAGGCAAGCCTGGCGCAAATTGTGGCCTTCTGTAATGTTTGCTGAAGGTTCTTCTTCAGAGGAGGAATTTCATGGGTTCAATGTTCGTCCCAAGAAGAGTACAATAATGGAAATGGCTGGCATGGTGAAAAATGCAGGCCCAGCAAACCCTCTACATCACCTCAGTGAAAGTGATATCGAGCAGTGGGTTGCTGCAGATAGAGAAGTTGGTGTTGTGCATATGCTAAGTGATGATGAAATAATTGAGAATGTTTTGAATCCAAAGAAAGAAAAGGAAAGTGAAGAGGATGATATTTCTGAAGAAGAGAAGATTTCTTGGGCTAAAGCTGCAGAAGGATTTTCTTCAATCCTCAAATTTGCTGAAAGGCAGACTTGCTACTCTGCCCAAAAAGTTATGCAACTCCATATTCTGCATTCCACCTTTCTACAGAAAAGGCAAGAGTCCACTAAGCAAACCGACATCCGCAACATGTTTAAGAAAGCTTCCAAAAGAGTCGAAGCAGCGGAAGTGCCTGAAGAATCTGTGGCATCTGTGGAACTGCATGATCCTGCTGACCCAGCTGGCACGGATATGTCTGATGAACCAGATGACTCGGAATAAGTGTACAGTCAACTACAGTACTGTATACAGTCGTTTATAAGTTTTGTTTTACTGTTAAGTAATTAAAGAGTTATGGATTACCCTCAACTGGCAGTACTGTACTTAATCAAGCATCTTCCACCATCCATTTAACACAACATTCTGTAGGTGAGTACCCAAATACTGTATACTGCACATTTCTTGAATTTTTTATTTTTCTTTGTTAAAAATAGCCTCGGTAGATATAACTCTCCGTTATCCGGAACTTTCGATCAACCGGCACCACGCCGGTCCCGTCGGTGCCGGATACCAAAGAGTTTCCTGTATTATTTAAATGGAGAGAGATTACAAAATGTTAGTTTAGAGGGACCTGGGGGTCCTTGTGCATGAAACACAAAAAGTTAGCATGCAGGTACAGCAAGTAATCAAAAAGGCAAATGGAATGTTGGCCTTTATTTCAAGGAGGTTGGAGTATAAAAGCAGGGAAATCCTGCTACAACTGTACAAGGTATTGGTGAGACCAGATCTTGAGTACTGCATACAGATTTGGTCTCCTTATTTAAGGAAGGATATACTTGCATTGGAGGCAGTTCAGAGACAATTCACTAGGTTAATTCCAGAGATGAGGGGTTTGACTTATGAGGAAAGGTTGAGCAGGCTGGGCCTATATTCATTGGAATTTAGAAGAATGAGAGGTGATCTTATCGAAACATATAAGATGCTGAGGGGGCTCGACAGGGTAGATGCAGAGAGGATGTTTCCCCTCATGGGGAAATCTAGAACTCGGAGGCACAGTCTCAGAATAAAGGGTCGCCCTTTTAGAACTGAGATGAGGAGGAACTTCTTCTCTCAGAGGGTCGTAAACTTGTGGAATTCTCTGCCCCAGAGAGCTGTGGAGGCTGGGTCATTAAATACATTTAAAGTGGAGATAGACAAATTTTTGCAAGATAAGGGAGTGAAGGGTTATGGGGAGCGGGCTGGGAAGTGGCTCTGAGCCCTAGATCAGCCATGATCTTATTGAATGGCGGAGCAAGCTCGAGGGGCCAAGTGGCCTATTCCTGCTCCTATTTCTTATGTTCTTATGTTAAAGACTTGCCCTTCAACCTGCTCACCTGTTCCAAATCCTCACAGAACTTTTACAGCTCCATCATTGAATCGCATTAATACACATTCAAGATGCAACAGACAATTGAAAATCTTGCCACACTTTCATCTTCCAAGGGCTTTGTATATCAAATCATCCCACTTTCTCATTTCCATGCTGTCTCCCAGTGGCATCATTTATGCTGCTAATACCCAGCTCTATTTCTCCACCTCTTCTTTAGAGCCCATGGACAACTGAGTTGTTTTGCTTAAAAGAATCTGATGGTATAAAGTTTAAGGCAGTTACAAGATGTCTGCTGGTCGGCCTTAACGAGACGGCATAAATCTGCGATAGCCTCCTTTGTGAAGTGGAGTGGCTAACACAAGTCCCGTTTACACATCACCCCTGTGCTCGTGACTTCCCGGTCTGGCAACGCCTCGATTGTAAAATTTTCATCCTTGTTTTCAAATCTCCCCATCGGCTCGCCCTTCCCCATCTCTGTAACCTCCTCCAACCCTTAGATTTCTGCGTTACTCCAATTCTCGCTTCTTGCGCATCTCTGATTTTTATTGCTCCATCATTGGCAGCCATGCCTTCAGCTTCCTAGACCCTAAGATCTGAAATAGACCTAAATCTCTCTGCCTCTCTCTCCTCCTTTAAGACGCTCCTTAAAACCTACCTGTTTGACCAAGTGTTTGGTCACCTGTCCTAATGTCTGGTAACGCTTCTGTGAAGCACCTTGGGTTGTTTTACTACATTAAAAGAGCATAAATGCAAGTTGTTGTTCGCATCCTCAGTGCTTTGCAACATTGAGTTTGCACAGATGTGCTGGCTGCAGCAGAGTTTTATTAAACTGCCTTTTTTTCTGCTAAACCTTGCAGGTCTGCAAACTTGGACTGGATCCTGGAAAAAGGCCAAATCTAGAAAATGCCTGTGCACTCCTAAATCGTGCCCGTACTCCCCAGCCCACACACCTCGAGTATTACCCCACAGGAAAAGTGGTCCAACTGTGGCTAACAAGAGAAGTTAAAAAGATAGTATTAGATCAAAGGAAGAGGCTTATAATGTTGCCAAAAAGAGTAGTAAGCCTGGGGACTGGGAGGATTTTAGAATACGAGAGTAAACTAGCGAGAGACATAAAAACAGACTGTAAAAGCTTCGATAGGTATGTAAAAAGGAAAAGATTAGTGAAAGTAAATGTGGGTCCCTTACAGGCTGAGACAGGAGAAATTATAATGGGGTATAAGTGGAAATAGTGGAGAACCAAGGGTTCAGCGAGAATGAGGAACTGAAAGAATTTAGTATTAGTAAAAAAATAGTACTGGAGAAATTAATGGGATTGAAAGCAGATAAATCCCCTGGACCTGATGGCCTACATCCTAGGGTTTTGAAAGAGGTGGCTGTAGAGCTAGTGGATGCATTGGTTGTCATTTTCCAAAATTCAATAGATTCTGGAACGGTTCCCGCGAATTGGTAGCAAATGTAACCACTCTATCTAAGAAAGGAGGGAGAGAAAACGGGGAACTGCAGACCAGTTAGCCTGTCATCAGTAGTAGGGAAAATGCTAGAATCTATTATTAAGGATGTGGTAACAGGGCACTTAGAAAATAATAATAGGATTGGGCAGACTCAACACGGATTTATGAAAGGGAAGTCGTGTTTGAAAAATCTGTTAAGAGATTTTTGAGGTTGTAACTAGCAGAATAGATAAGGGGGAACCAGTGGATGTGCTGTATTTGGATTTTCAGAAAGCATTCGATAAGGTGCCACACAAGAGGTTATGAAACAAGGGCTCATGGGATTGGGGGTAATATACTAGCATGGATTGAGGATTGGTTAACCGACAGAAAGCAGGAATAAACGGGTCATTTTCAGGTTGGCAGGCTGTAACTAGTGGGTACCGCAAGGATCAGTGCTTGGGCCTCAGCTATTCACAATCTACATCAATGATTTAGATGAGGGGGCCAAATGTAATATATCCAAGTTTGCTGATGATACAAAGCTGGATGGGAATGTAAGTTGTGAGGAGGATGCAAAGAGGCTTCAAGGGGATATAGACAAGCTAAGTGAGTGGGGCAACATGGCAAATGGAATATAATGTGGAGAAATGTGAAGTTATTCACTTTGGTAGGAAAAATAGAAAAGCAGAGTATTTTTTTTAAATGGTGAGAGATTGGGAAATGTTGGTGTTCAGAGGGACCTGGTTGTCCTTGTACACGAATCACTGAAAGTTAACATGCAGGTACAGCAAGTAATTAGGAAAGCAAATGGTACGTTGGCTTTTATTACAAGAGGATTTGAGTACAAGAGTAATGACATCTTACTGCAATTATATAGGGCCCTGGTGAGACCACACCTGGAGTATTGTGTACAGTTTTGGTCAACTTACCCAAGGAAGGATATACTTGTCATAGAGGGAGTGCAACAAAGGTTCACCAGACTGATTCCTGGGATGGGGGGATTGTCCTATGAGGAGCGATCGAGTAGACTAGGCCTATATTCTCTAGAGTTTAGAAGAATGAGAGGTGATCTCATTGAAACATACAAAATTCTTACAGGGCTTGACAGGGTAGATGCAGGGAGGATGTTTCCCCTGGCTGGGGAGTCTAGAACCAGTGGTCACAGTCTCAGAATAAGGGGTCGGCCATTTAGAACTGAGACGAGGAGAAATCTCTTCACTCAGAGGGTGGTGAATCTTTGGAATTCTCTATCTCAGCAGGCTGTGGAGGCTCAATCGTTGAGTATATTCAAGACAGAGATCGATAGAATTTTGGATATTAAGGGAATCAAGGGATATGGGGATAGTGCAGGAAAGTGGAGTTGAGGTAGAAAATCAGCCATGATCTTATTGAATGGCTTGAGGGGCCAAATGCCTACTCCTGCTCCTATTTCTTATGTTCTATACTAGATACCAATTCATACAGCTCCACTTCAGAACATTTAATTGCAGGAGACTTTAGTGATCTCTTCTTCAATAAATCATTATGAGATGATGCCATAAGGAGCAAAGGGGAAAGCAAATAACTCTTGGCAGAAGTTGCAAATAAAGAATGAATTCTAGTTTCAGATGAAAATATCACTTTGGGTTCTTCTCTGGGGATGAAATGCTAACAAGAAAAATTAAACTACTTAAGCTCCTTCAGCATCGAAGTCGTCCCATGGCACGTTATAGATGGCCATTGGGAATAAGCACGAAAAAAGGAGAGAGATATTGGAAAATGAGGAGCAAAACCTAGCTCAAGAGATGGGTTTTGATAAAATGTTTGAAGGTAGAGAGACAAAGAGCTCTAGGAAGAGAGTTCCAGAGAACCAATGCAACTAAAGGCTCTATCACCAATGGTGGGGCGAAGGGAGGGATGACCAGAATCGGACAAGCCAAGCAGTCAGAAGGGCTAATAGAGATGGAAGAGTTTGCAAAACTTGGTGCACAAGTCGGTGGGGGAATTTATAGATAAAACAAGGATTTAAATTGAATACATCGAGTACTGGACAAATTGTAGTCTGTGAAGAGAGGAAGATGAGAGACCAGCAAGGAAAGCATTGGAGTAGTTGAATTTGGAAATGACAGAAGCATGTATAAATGTTTATGGGGCAGAAAGACTGAGGTAAGGGTGGAGGGAGGCAATGTTGGAGATGGAAGTAAGCGACCTTGGTGATGGATAGGAGTCATAGAGTTACACAGCACAGAAAGAGGCTCTTCGGCCCATCGTGTCCGTGCCGGCCATCAAGCCCTGTCTATTCTAATCCCATTTTCCAGCACTTGGTCCGTAGCCTTGTATGCTATGGCGTTTCAAGTGCTCATCTAAATGCTTCTTGAATGTTGTGAGGGTTCCTGCCTCTACCACCCTTTCAGGCAGTGAGTTCCAGATTCCAACCACCCTCTGGGTGAAAAAGTTTCTCCTCAAATCCCCTCTAAACCTCCTGCCCCTTACCTTGAAACTATGCCCCCTGGTTATTGACCCCTCTACTAAGGGGAAAAGTTTCTTTCTATCTACCCTATCTATGCCCCTCATAATTTTGTACACCTCAATCAGGTCCCCCCTCAGCCTTCTCTGCTCTAAGGAAAACAACCCCAGCCTGTCCAGTCTCTCTTCATAGCTGAAACACTCCAGCCCAGGTAACATCCTGGTGAATCTCCTCTGCACCCTCTCCAATGCAATCACATCCTTCCTATAGTGTGGCGACCAGAACTGCACACAGTATTCCAGCTGTGGCCTAACTAGCGTTTTGTACAGCTCCATCATAACCTCCCTGCTCTTATATTCTATGCCTCTGCTAATGAAGGCAAGTATACCATATGCCTTTTTAACCACCTTGTCTACCTGTCCTGCTGCCTTCAGGGATCTATGTACATGCACACCAAGGTCCCTCTGATCCTCTGTCCTTCCTAGGGTCCTACCATTCATTGTGTATTCCCTTGCCTTGTTAGTCCTCTCAAAATGCACCACCTCACACTTTTCAGGGTTAAATTCCATTTGCCACTGTTCTGCCCATCTGACCAACGCGTCTATATTGTCCTGTAGCCTGAGGCTTCCCTCCTCGCTATTTACCACCCCACCAATTTTCGTGTCATCTGCGAACTTACTGATCGTACCTCCTACATTCATATCTAAATCATTAATGTACACTACAAACAGCAAAGGACCCAGCACCGATCCCTGCGGTACACCACTGGACACAGGCTTCCAGTCACAAAAACAACCTTCGACCATCACCCTCTGCCTCCTGCCACTAAGCCAATTTTGGATCCAATGTGCCAAATTGCCCTGGATCCCATGGGCTCTTACCTTCTTGACCAGTCTCCCATGCGGGACTTTGTCAAAAGCCTTACTAAAGTCCATGTAGACTACATCAACTGCACTACCCTCATCCACACACCGAGTCACGAAAAATTCAATCAAATTGGTTAGACATGATCTCCCCCTGACAAAGCCATGCTGACTATCCTTGATTAATCCTTGCCTCTCCAAGTGGAGACTAATTCTGTCCCTCAGAATTTTTTCCAATAATTTCCCTACCACTGATGTCAGGCTCACTGGCCTGTAATTCCCTGGTTTATCCCTACTACCCTTCTTGAATAATGGCACTAGGTTAGCTGTTCTCCAGTCCTCTGGCACCTCCCCTGTGGTCAGAGAGGTTCTGAAAATTTGTGTCAGAGCCCCTGCAATCTCCTCCCTTGCCTCACACAGCAGCCTGGAATACATCTCGTCTGGGCCTGGGGATTTATCCACTTTTAAGCCCGCTAAAACCGCTAGTACCTCCTCCCTCTCAATACTAATTTGTTCAAGTATATCACAATCCCCCTGCCTGATTTCTATGCCTACATCGTCCTTCTCCATAGTGAACACAGATGCAAAATATTCATTTAAAACCCTACTATGTGGGGTTTAAAGCTCAGCTCACTCTGCTTCGTGGAGAGGAAGTAAAACCGATATATTCCTGCCCTCAGCCCCCAAGGGCCATTTGCAATGCATTGATCGAGGAGTAACACCACCACCTGGAAATACATCCCACCTTCTCAATCAAGGATAACTATGATGTAATGGTGAAGGGGATGGCAGAGCGAGAGAATAATCTGAGTTTGTTAATTCAAACAAGTGACTAGGTCTTCAGTTGATCACCAATAGCTTGATAATACATTGAACAACAGGAAGGCAGGAGTTATTAAGAGGTAATACATGCCCGGGTTTGCAAGCGATTACAAGCCTGAGTAATGAGATGCATCGCTCCCATCTGCTGTCTATACCACAACTAGCTGTTATTTTGTACAACGTATACAGATTCCTTCTTTATCCACCCACCTCCTTATATACCGTATTTATAATATGGAGCTGCTTCTAAAAGAAACAATCCTGTAGTACATGCCAGTTCCCTTAGTGAAGACTTGCATTTCTATCGCGCCTTTCACGACCTCAGGACGACCCAAAGTGCTTTACACCCAAAGAAGAACTTCTGAAGTATAGTCACTGTTGTAATGTAGGATACACGGTAGCCAATTTGCGCACAGCAAGATCCCATGTGATAATTAGCAGGTAATCTGTTTTGGTGATGTTGGTTGAGATATAAATATTGGCCAGGACACCGGGGAGAACTCTCCTGCTCTTCTTCGAATAGTGCCATGGGATCTTTGACATCCACCCTAGAGGGAAGATGGAGCCTCGGTTTAACGTCTCATTCGAAAGACGGCACCTCCGACAGTGCAGCACTCCCTCTGTACTGTACTGGAGTGTCAGCCTAGATTATGTGCTCGAGTCTCTGAAGTGGGACTTGAACCCACAACCTCACAGCTCAGAGGCGAGAGTGCTACCCACTGAGCCTCGGCTGACACCAGTACCAAGTTCTGCAACAGTGGGATACACAGAGACAATATTTGGGCGTGCGTTATTGCTCAAAAGTCACGTTCAAAAAATGTTCATTCTGGTTGTGGACCTTCCCAGATCTTGAGGCAAGGTCTCCCCAGGCCAGCAACGTTATTATTGCTGGTCTGCGCAGGCTCGCGTCCAGAATCAAAAGGGCAGATCTGCTGCAAGTGCCGCTGTTGGCTGCTACTTGCCCTTGCCTCCGGTAGGTACAGAACACTGCCTACAATAGCAGTGGAATTGGAACATAGGAACAGGAATAGGCCATTCAGCCCCTCGAACCTGTTCCACCATTCAATCAGATCATGGCGAATTTGTACCCAACTCCATTTACCCGCCTTGGTTCCATATCCCTTAATACTTTTGCCTAATAAAAATTTATCAATCTCAGTTTTGGAATTTTCAATTGACTCTCAGCCTCAAAAACTTTTTGGGGGCAAGAGTGTCGTAAGAATGAGCCTTACGCATGGTGAACTTAAAGTAAGCTTTAATCAACTAAAAAGGTGCTACATACAAAAGAGGTCTTACTCTATGCCTCTCCAGGATTCAACTGATCAGTCCAGTATTTATCCTGGACTAATCACAGGAAGTGATGCAATAAAGTTCGAGTCACAGGAAGCTGTATTGTGTTACCACATTCTCCCCCCCCAAAAGATTAGGAGGCCGGGATGCTCCCTCCATTTCGTAGCCGCCGGACGAGGGAGAGCCGCACCCGTTTGGGTTCTCGTAGCGGTAGAGGGCCCCTAGCCCGTTTACCCGCCGCGGGCTGTGGACCAGAGTCCGAGTGATCCGGCCCGCTCTGTGAGGGGTCAGGACGATCCTGACTGTGTACTGGTGCCCGAATGGGTGTCGGGCAGGGCTGTGGCAGATCCGTTTCCGAGCGTATGGTACGGGGTGGATCGTGGCTGCGCGTGCGAGCCCCGACGGGCTCATAGTCAGTCTGCCCCAGGTCGGCACGCTGGAGTGAGGTACCAGCCGGCGTCAGATCCAGATCGTGATGAGAGGCACCTGGCGAGCCCAGAGATGTGCCTGGTACAATATCATCCCCTGGTGTCCCTCTATGTTTCGGCGGGCAGGGAGCCAGATCCCGCAATGACACGGTAGATTCCCGACCGTCAGGATACCGAATATAGGCGTAGGTAGGGTTGACGTCAGTGAGCTCAACCTCATCTACCAGGGGGTCATTCTTAGACGCCCGGACATATCTTCGGAGTAGCACTGGTCCCGGTGCAGTCAGCCACGACGGGAGAGATATCCCATAGGATGAGCGACGCTGAAATCGGAAGAACCGTTCATGAGGCGTCGTATTTGTGGCGGTCGAAAGGAGGGACCGTGTGGAGTGTAATACGTCTGGAAGTACTGCTTCCCATTGCTGGTTGGGTAGGCCCCGAGATCTCAAAGCCAGACGTACCGCATTCCAGATGATGGCGTTAAAACGCTCGACTTGCCCATTCCCAACCGGATGATAAGGCGTCGTTCTGCTGGCAGCAATACCCCGTTCCGAGAGATAGGCCTTGAGTTCTCCTGACATAAAAGAAGGGCCCCGATCCGAATGAACATAGGATGCCATGCCACAGAAAGCAAATACCTGCTCAAGGCAGCTGATAACCGTGGTCGTCAGCATATTGGGGCAGGGAAAGACAAACGGAAAACGGGAATACTTATCGACCATGGTCAATAGATAAGTGTTGCGAGTTGAAGAGGGCAACGGCCCCTTAAAATCGATGCTAAGCCGTTGCATTGGCTGGGTCGCATGTATGAGTATACCACCCGAGGGGCGGAAAAACTGAGGTTTCAATTCCGCACAGACTCTGCAGTCCGAGCACATCTTCTTTACATCCCCGGTAGAGAATGGGAGATTTCGGGACCGCACGAAGTGTAGCATGCGAGTAACGCCCGGATGACACAACCCATCATGGATGTCTACGAGCGTAGAGGGTGCCATGGCGGAGCAGAATGCTCGTGTGAGGGTATCCGGAGCCACATTCTCCTTGCCAGGTCGATAGTGGATGGTGTAACCAAAAGAGGCCAATTCCAGCCGCCAAAGCTGGATTTTATTATTTTTAATTTTGGTCCGTTTTCGATTATCGAGCATGAAGGCGACCGATCGCTGGTCCGTGATTAAGGTAAAGTGCTGGCGAGCTAGGAGATGAGTCCACTTCCGTACTGCCTCTATGATGGCTGTAGCTTCTTTCTCGACTGGAGGATAATGTAGCTCAGCCCCTTGAAAAGTCCTGGACAAAAATGCCACCGGACGACCTTCCTGATTCAGAGTGGCCGAGATCGCCACCTCCGAGGCATCACACTCAACAACAAAAGGAAGACTCTCATCGATGGAGTGAAGAGCCGCTTTCTCCAACTGTTTTTTCAGGAGGTTAAAGGCTGCAACAGCCGCTGTGTCCAGTGGGAATGTGCTGGCCTTCAGTAGAGGTTGGATTCGGTCCGAGAAGTTAGGAATCCATTTAGCATAGTATGCAAACAGGCCGAGGGCCCGGCGCAAGGAGGCCGGATTCTTAGGTGGCGGGAGTTCTTGGAGTGGGCGAAGCCTTTCAGGGTCAGGTTTAATGATGCCATTGCCCACACAATAGCCAAGGATGTTGATGGTTGGTTGTGACTCAATGGATTTAGCCGCATTTAATGTCAAATTACGGTGCTGGAGTGCATCCCAAAATCGTTGGAGATTGGCGTCATGTTCCCGCTGATTGCGACCTGCGACAGTAATATTGTCCAGATAAGGAAACGTATCCTTCAAGTCTTCCTGTTTGACCAGGTCATCCATTGCTCGCTGGAAGACAGCCACTCCATTAGTGACCCCAAAGGGGAGGCGACAAAATTGATACAGCCATCCATTGGCTTCAAAGGCCGTATACTGCTTGTCTGAGACCTTCAAGGGTACCTGATGATAGGCACTTTTCAGATCATATGTTGAGAACACCGTGTACTCAGCCAGTTTATTAACCATATCATCGATGCGCGGCAATGGGTATGCGTCCAAGTCCGTATATTGATTGATGGTCTGTGAATAGTCAATGCACAGCCGTTTCTTGTGAGGTTGTAGAGGGTTCTTAACAATAACGACCTGGGCGCGCCATGGCGATGAACAAGGCTCGATGATATCCTCTGCTAAAAGCCGAGAAATCTCAGCCGCAATAAAAGACTGGTCTTCCTGACTGAAACGTCGTGACTTTGTTATAATCGGTTTGCATCGAGGAGGGATACTGGTAAACAGTGAGGGTTCATCCAGTGAAGCTGCTGACAATGCACAGAACGGTAATCGAGGTCGTATATTAGAAATAGTGAGTTCAGGTTTGGATCCGCCGAACTCAATGGTGAGCTTCTTATGCTGCTTTTGAAAATCCAGCCCTAAGATAAGATCACTACATAAGTCCTTGAGCACCGAAAGCCGGGTGGAGGGATACCTGTGACCATTAAGTGTTATTTCAACCATACAAAAGCCAGAAATTCTGGTATTAAGTGATGACTGAGCCATCGCAATTGCCTGGTCCGATGGGAAAACATGTAGCTTTAACTCTGCAACAATCTGTTCCCTAATGAAACTATCAGTGCTACCTGAGTCAATTAAGGCATCTAAACTATGTCCATTAATTGATGCTTTTGTAGCTGCATGGAATAGGTTCTGAGGACAAGCAGCTGTAATTGGTGTCGTTGCACAAAGAGTGGCTGAAACTCTAGGTGTGTTTCTTCGAGAGAAAACCCGAGAGGAAGCACGATAGATTTTAGCCGGAACAGGCCCTTACCGGGGCAGTTCGGTAGGACTTAGCTTGATAAGCCCTCGTAGAGGCTCTTGATAGGGTCATTTTGCAAAGGTTTGCCTTTTTGTTGCAATGACTGCAAAACGCATTGCGAGCAGGGCAGAATTTCCGAGGGTGAAACTCATCACCACAAAAGAAGCATTTCTTAGATTGCCAAGAGGCTGCCACAGTGGGGTCATCATCCTCTTCATCAGTGAAGTCATCAGATTGATCGTCAGGGATAAAGTCCTCCCTAATAGAGTTCACCTGTGGCCTCTTAAATTGCCTGACTGTAGTTAAGGCAGCAGACCGAGGTCTGGGCACTGTATAAAGGTCTGCATTTCTTTTTGCCAGATCTAGAGAGCAAGCCATGTCATAAGCTCTCTGAAGCTCAAGTGTCTTACTTTCCAGTAGACGCTGGCGTATAAATGGGGAGGCAAGCCCGCAGATGAAAGCATCACGGATCATTTCTTCACGGTACAGCTCAGCTGAGGCCGCCTGAAAGTTACAGTCCATACTAAGTCTGCGAAGCTCTTGGAGGAATTTATCAATGGATTCCTCCGGCCCTTGTTGGGCTGTAGCTAGTAGATGTCTGGCATAGACCTCATTCGGTGTCTTAGTATATAGTCTTTTAAGCGTCCGAATTGCCTCCTCGTAACTGCCCCATTCCTCGACATACTGAAATACATTCGGGGTGACACAGTTGATGAGTATCCGCAATTTTGAGTCATCATCAGCCTTGCAATATTCGAGAAAATTGTCAAACGTGCGATACCAGTGTTTCCACACCTTACCGGCTGCTGGGGTGTTTGGGTCCAAGTCAAGACGCGATGGTTTAAGGATGTTTTCCATGATGGGTGATTCCCTGGATCCTTAGTTCCGAGTTCGTTCAAAAAGTTTGAGTGCGAAGTTTTTCAAAGTTGATTAAATTGTCGTAAGAATGAGCCTTACGCGTGGTGAACTTAAAGTAAGCTTTAATCAACTAAAAAGGTGCTACATACAAAAGAGGTCTTACTCTATGCCTCTCCAGGATTCAACTGATCAGTCCAGTATTTATCCTGGACTAATCACAGGAAGTGATGCAATAAAGTTCGAGTCACAGGAAGCTGTATTGTGTTACCACAAAGAGTTCCAGATTTCCACTACCCTTTGCGTGAAGAAGTGCTTCCTGACATCACCCCTGAACAGCCTAGCTCTAATGTTAAGGTTATGCCCCTTTGTTCTGGACTCACCCACCAGAGGAAATAGTTTCTCTCTATCCACCCTATCAAATCCTTTAATCATCTTAAACACCTCAGTTAGATCACCCCTTAATCTTCTATACTCAAGAGAATAGAAGCCTAATTATACAATCTTTTAGCCCCGGTATCATTCTGGTGAATCTGCGCTGCACCCCCTCCAAGGCCAAGATATCCTTCCTGAGGTGTGGTGCCCAAAACTGAATGCAATTACTCCAGCTAGGGTTTAACCAGAGCTTTATATAACTAACATAACTTTCACCCATTTGTATTCTAGTTCCCTCGAGATAAAGGCCAACATTCCATTAGCTTTTTAAAATTATTGCTGGATAATTACATGACAGAGTTACTTCTAATGGCCTGCTGGTCATTGGAGGCAACCTTGTAAGGTATGCGGAGCACTGAAAAATATTGGGCACGTCGGCTACCAGCATGTGGAACTGGTTTGTTACAAAGCACACTGCTCTTCTTCTCTCTGAAACATCAGACCCATCAGAGACCCCTCCCAAAGCTAAAGGTGCAAAATTACAGGAGAATAATCAGGCAACAGCTTCAAGTTTTATCAAAAAGTAAAGAGTGAGAGATTTGCAATGCAGCAAAATGATTTAAGAAATGCACAATGAAGCACTGCTTATTCTCCTCATCAGGAAGACATTTATAACTCACTAGTGGTAAGTTAGGAGATTGCCCTTTGAGCAGAAATAATCATCTGTCTCACAGCACCTCATTATGCATCATCTATCAATGCAGATAAATCACAATTTTTTTGGTCAGAGGATGGGGCAGCAAAATGTTTCAAAACTGCAATAAATTAACACAATACTGTGGAAGTTAAATGTTTCTTATTGTTCTCAAAATGCTGCAAGATAGTAAAGAAGTGTTATTATAAGAGTCTGTGAGATAAGCAACTGAGAATTACACCATTGTGTGACTGGGTAGAGTGGTATTACAAGGTTGTTTAGTAATCAGCTCCATGTAGTACTGTACATACCTCGAGTTAGAAGGGATAAACTCTATAAGCACTTATCTTAACTAATGTCCTGTGTAACATGGATGTCAACCAGACTTATTTTGGCACAGCAAATAAACGACAGCTCATGAAGGCTGCAGACTTTGGAAGAATCCAGCCAGTATACTTCCAAAGTCTGCAGCCTGCATGAGCAGCCCGAACACCACATCTTCCTAGTCCTTCTCCTTCCCCATCAACAGAGTCTTAGATTCCTTTCTCCATGATGTACTTATCAAGCCTCCCCTTAAATGCATCTAGCTATTTGCCTCCATCGAGATAAAAACCGAGAGGGAGCGCGAGCGCAAGCTGGAGCCCGGGCGAGAGCGAGCCGGAGTCCGGGCGAGAGCGAGCCGGAGCCCGGGCGAGAGCGAGCCGGAGCCCGGGCGAGAGCGAGCCGGAGACAGGGCGAGAGCGAGCCGGAGACAGGGCGAGAGCGAGCCGGAGACAGGGCGAGAGCGAGCCGGAGACAGGGCGAGAGCGAGCCGGAGACAGGGCGAGAGCGAGCCGGAGACAGGGCGAGAGCGAGCCGGAGACAGGGCGAGAGCGAGCCGGAGACAGGGCGAGAGCGAGCCGGAGACAGGGCGAGAGCGAGCCGGAGACAGGGCGAGAGCGAGCCGGAGACAGGGCGAGAGCGAGCCGGAGACAGGGCGAGAGCGAGCCGGAGACAGGGCGAGAGCGAGCCGGAGACAGGGCGAGAGCGAGCCGGAGACAGGGCGAGAGCGAGCCGGAGTCAGGGCGAGAGCGAGCCGGAGTCAGGGCGAGAGCGAGCCAGAGTCAGAGGTTCCACTCAAGTTGTTCCATTGCTCAAATAAATCTTTTTCTGTCACACACAAAAATAAAAACATTTGATGATTTAGTTTATTTCTAAACTCAGGTTATGGAGAAACCACTTCCATAACCTAGCCTTGCTCATTTAATCAACAAAAATTGCAGGCACCTAACAAAATTCTACAATTTGGAAAGTAATTTATTTTTTTACAAAATCATTCTTCTAATTAATAACTGAGCAGCCAATTCCATATCAAATGCGGAAAATACTAGCAGTTCTATTTTACAGTAGCAGTTTTAAAACCAATAATACACACTATAAGTTAGAGTGATCAAATCGACACACCACACATACAGATCAGACGTATCAAGAGAAAAAGACAATTACATGATAGAACCTCTCTGAAGTAATAAAGAACAGAAAGTGCTGAAAACACTTAGCAGGCCAGTCAATATCTGCGGCAGAAATTAGAATGAAGTACGGTCACTGTACTTTTCCAATACCTCGGTGGGTAAATTGGAAAGATGGAGTAAAAAAAGAGAGCATAATGAAAATAATCTCATCAAGGATTCAGACAACAAAATAAAAACAGTCAAGCTTCACACTTAGTGTTCAGGACATCATCGGAACCGGCCAGGAAGATTATTTTTGTTGGAATCACGCCCATGTCCTTATTTGAACGTGCTGGTGACAGTACTCACCACTTTGAGTTCTGGCACAGATCGGCTAAGCGTCCACTCTTGGCTGTTCACAAATGCATCTGCAAAACACAAGGCCATAGCCAAAGTTAATAAACTCTGAAAACCAAGAGATGCAATATTTGAAAATGGCTAAGCAACATTAAGGCTGCCCTTTGAAAATATTTCAATTTTGGGAGCAAAGATGGGAAGAAGCAGGCAATTGTTATACAAGGCTTGCTAAGTACTGAATCTACACCCCATCCTATGGGCTAACCCCAATCTTCACATAACTCATTCAACAAAGTTCGGTATTTCCCCCCAAAACTATGATATTCTCTGCCCATTTTTACAATGCGAAGTCTGCACGCCACAAAACTGAAATGAACGAAAACAGCTGATCTTAAAGTTTGCTCACGGATGTGAGAAAACACAAGATCTGTGCTCAGTGTATAGGGTAGGGTAATGGGTTTCCTTCCATAACTCCCCAAGTTTCTGATCTCAGCTGTGGTGTCAGAGGAAGTCAGCAGAGGTCAGACGCTTTCTCACAACGAGAGAATCAGTCCAAACACTCTCGAACACCTGACTCAAGATCATGGCTCGGGTGCTCTCTGCATACTTTTTCTAGTACTCAGCACAAAGAATTTCTTCTACAGACAAGTCCACAATCCCCATAAACTGAAACATGACATGCACAAACTAATCTGGAAGGTAGCATAACCCAAGTGAACAATAATCCCACTGATGCAAAAACAAAAGATAGACGTGCATTCTCTGCTCCCGAGGACTTAATATTAAACTCCCCTGCTCTTCTTCAAATAGTGCCATGGGATCTTTTACAGCCACCTGAGGAGGCAGATTGGGCCTCAATTTAACATCTCGTCTGAGAGATGCACCTCTGACAGTACAGCACTCCCTCTGGGAATGTTAGCCTCGATTTTGTGCTCAAGTCTCGAATGGGACTCAAACCCACAAGGTGTGAGCGCTACCAACTGAGCCACATCTGAAACTTTTTATAGGATTATCATAAAAAATACCAGACCAAAAAAAACACGTCATCAGTGAGAATGGTGATTAAAAACCTCTACCTACCCATAGTGCAAATTAAAATGTGTAAAGAACATCTTAAAACTATGTACAGCAGCTCAAATGTCGTTATTTGAGTCCAGTTTCTAATCCATAAATCCACACCAATGGTTGTAACCATCTTCATTTACAACAATGACCCAGGATCCATAATAGCAGCCCCAGACACAAAAATGTTAAAAGCTGCCAGGAATTTCCCCCCCAAAATCAGTCAACTGCCTGGCAAAGTGATTCGAGAGAGAAGCCTTCATACTGATCCCCAATTATATTGTCTCTTTTCCTTGAAGACACAACTGGGACAACGGGAGATCAAATATGTGTCGTTCACAAACAAATACCGCCGTCAAAAAAAAGATAGGTTTCAAAAACACACGGACTGTTCGACAGGTTTCCCTAATATAATGTTCATACGTGTGAAACTAAGCAACTGTCAGAGGAAATGATAACTCTCCCCCTCCTTCCTGGGTCAACAATCCCAAACCATCAGCTCCGTCTCTTTCTGGCAGCCCAATAATCAATATTAACTCTCTCTAACAGATGGGTGAACTTTGCATCGCACACTTGATAGGCAGTTTATCGAGACAGAGGTGATGCACCTGCCTTTGAAGTGGGAGCCTACAAACTAGCCAGCATTGTGAATATCCTCTACATATAGACCTTCTGAGCCCAGCAAGCAGTAACCACTTTAAAATAATCACCAGCCTGCCAGCAACCATAATCTAAAAGAAATATTATAAGTATGGTCTTCTATGATTTGAAACGAGACAAATCTCCAATCCGTCGCAGCCAGCATTGGCAGAGGTTATGGCATGGGTCTCTCCTACTCACTCCCTGTGGACCAGGAGACCGTGGGGTAGCCTATTGTTCCTATTTATGAGAAGCCAGCAGAGAATTAATGCCTTTACCAACATAGCTGACCCCTGTATTGGCAAAGGAAATAAGACGAGATCACATTCTATTACAGAGACATATCCCTTGAGTAAAGTAAATGGGTCAAATTATAGAGACTGAAGAAAAATATATGCTGTGGAATAATACAACCTGACTCGAAGAGTTTGTTAATGAATGTTCGTGCACAAATTGAACCCTTGGGCTACAAGTAATGGTACCTATTCATGTTAGAGATATCATATAGTGCAGGAAACGATTTACAATGGAGAGGAAAGTACTGCCAGTGAACACACTTCATTACAAAGCCATTACAGGTGGCTGGGGAAATTGAGCAGCCTTCTCAGTGAACCATGTGCAGGTTAGTGTAGTCTATGCTCTTTATGTCGTGACTAGCCTGATACCTGAGTCAGGTTTGAATTCCCTCCTGAGACAGATCCAGTTAATCCAAGCACAGCTCTCCCTAACAGCTGGTCACTTGGCCGGGAACGAAAGCAGCAAACATTTCCAATTAGTGTCACATTACAGTAACAAACTGCCACACTGATCTGCTCCCTCATTCAAGAAAATCAAATTGCTGTTTCTACGTATGACACCGCGTACTAGAAGTGATCTTTCATTGTGACTCACTTCATGCCAAGACAGAATATTTTCCAACCATTAATGACATGTGTAGAGCTAGGATCAAATTGCGCAAACACTGTTTTAATGCTGCGGGACATTCTTAAAATGCCAATAATAAATCAGGCAACAATGAATGCTTTCATCAAGGGCTTGTGGCTGAATGGGCATGTGCTGGCAACAGCAACAACTTGCATTTATACAACGCCTTTAATGCAAGGATAAACACATCTCAGGCAGTTCACAGAGGCATAAGGAGAAAATGGATACTGAGCCAAAGAAGGAGCTATTATAAGGGGTGGCCAAAATCTTGGTCAAAGAGGTATGTTTGAAGGAGGGTCTTAAAGGAGGATAGGCTGGAATTCCAGAGCATGGGGTGTGGGTGGCTGAAGGCACTGCCACCAATAGTGGGATGAATGGAGGAGGGAAAAGAGATGCATGAGAGCCAGCATCAGAGGAACGGAGAGTTTGGGAGAGATTGTAGGGCCGGAGTAGGTTAGAAATATAGAATGAGCTGAAGTGTGAAGGATGGGAGGCTGGCCAGGAGAACATTGCAATAGTGGAGTCTGGAGGTGACAACGGCGTGGATGAGGGTATCAGCAGCTGATGAGCTGAGGGAGCGGCAGCGACCAATCATGTTACAGAGGTGAAGTGGGTGGTCTTTGTGATGGAGAGGAATGGGGTTGAAAATGCAACTCAGGGTCAAGTAGGATGCTAAGGTTGCAAACCATCTAGTTCAGCCCGAGACAGTGGCCAGGGATGGGGATAAATCAGTGGCTAGGGAACAGAGATTAACAAGGACCTACAAGTACTTCACCAACATGGATGAAAATTGCCAGTTACAGCTATGTATTTGAAATTAAATTACAGATCAAAGTCAACTTGAAAGAAAGAACCAACTTGTATATGTATAGGACCTTTCACGTCCTCAGGATATCCCAAAGCACTTCTTAGCCAATGAAGAATTTATGAAGCGTAGTAACTGTTGTAATGCAGGTAACGCAGCAGCTAACTGACGCACAGCAAAATCCCACAAACAGCAATGAGATAATGACCAAATCATCTATTTTGGTCTTGTTAGTTGAGGGATAAATATTGGCCAGGACACTGGGTAAACTTCTCGGCCTGGAGTTTCTGCTCGGTTCCGCTGGTTTTTCAGCCCAAACGTCCAAAATCAGCCAAACCAGCACAAAAGATCGAGGAATTTTAAGCACAGAATAAGGTCCAGTAAAAAATTGAGTTTCCGCAACCTTTTGTGCTAGTTTAAAAACATCGCGCTCGAAGCCAGCCCTGCCCACAAAACTGGCCATGCCCCGAGATCGAATTAATCACCACGGCAAGGTTCCACTAATTGTGCTCATTTGTGGCCCTTCGATGAGGCTCTGAAAATTAAGATTTTTTTTTTATTTTTTTTAGGCGCAAGGACACTAAAAGGCAAGTTTTAAAAAGCTTTTTTTTAAATTTACTAAGAAACTGACTACTGTGCACCAATGTAACTAGTAAATGGTTCTATATAGTTTTTTTAAGTAATTTTAGTTAATTAAAATTGGGTTACTCACAGGTGGTGGACACTGATTAAAAATGCTTAGTTTTTGTGATAAACCTATTTTCAGCTGTATTAATAAAACTGCAGCAGGTTACCACTCTTAAATACATCAAGGAACAGTTTTAATGCAAACATTTAAAAAATATTACATTCTAAAATGCTGCCCGATTACACTGGTTCATGGAAGATTTTACATTTGATGATATGCAAATGAGTTTGAACGGAAACTTGAGGGGAAAAAAACACTTGTAAAAACTAGCGCAATTTTGAGCACAATGTGTGGACAGATCGCCGACTGTGCCCAAAGCGAAAACTCTTGGCTCTCTTCTTTGAATAGTATGGTGGGATCTTTTACATCCACCTTAGCGCCTTAGAGCGTAGATGGATGGGGCTCAGTTTAACGTCTTATCCGAAAAACAGCACCTTCCATGAATGATAAGTGAATCTAATGAATAAGGTCAGAGAATGCGGAGTCAGGTGACAAGTAGCAGAATGGATAGCTAGCTGGCTTCAAGATAGAAAGCAAAGAGTGGGAGTAAAGGGTAGCTATTCACAGTGGCAGAAGGTGGGTAGTGGTGTTCCACAAGGATCAGTGCTGGGACCACTGCTGTTCACAATTTACATTAACGATTTAGACTTTGGAATCAAAAACCCAATTTCTAAATTTGCGGATGATACCAAATTGGGGGGGGGGGGGGGGGGGGGTGGAGTCTATACTGAGGAGGACTGCAACAAATTACAGGAGGACATTAATAAACTTGCAGAATGGGCAAATAATTGGCAAATGAAGTTCAACACAGATAAATGTGAGGTATTACATTTTGGTAGGAAGAATAGGGAGGTCACTTATTACTTGGAGGGTGCGAGTCTAGGTGGGGTAAAGGAACAAAGGGATCGCAGAGTACAAATACACAAATCACTAAAATTTGCGGTTTGCAAGGCCATTAAAAATGCAATCCAAGGGTAATTTCTATGGGGAATAGAATTGAAAAGTAGGGAAGTTATGTGAAACCGGTATCGAACTTTGGTTAGACCACACTTGGAAGTACTGCGTGCAGTTCTGGTCACCATATTATAAAAAGGATATAGAGGCACTCGAGAGGGTGCAGAGAAGATTTACAAGGATTATACCAGAAATATGAGGGTATACATATCAGGAAAGGATGAACAGGCTGGGTCTCTTTTCTCTTGAAAAAAGGCTGAGGGGTGACCTAATAGAGGTTTATAAAATTAAGAAAGGTTTTGATGGAGTGGATACAGAGAGAATGTTTCCACTTGTGGGGAAGAGCATAACTAGAGGCCATCAATATAAGATAGTGACCAAGAAATCCAATAGGGAATTCAGAAGAAACTTCTTTACCCAAAGAGTTGTAAGAATGTGGAACTCGCTACCACAGGGAGTGGTTGAAATGAATAGTATAGATGCATTTAAGGGGAGGCTGGACAAGCATATGAGGGAGAAGGGAATAGAGAGTTACGCTGATAGATTTAGATGAGGAAAGACAGGAGGAGGCTCGAGTGGAGCATAAACTCTGGCATGGACTGGTTGGGCCGAATGGGCTGTTTCTGAGCCATATATCATATGTAATCATATGTAATCCATAGTGCAGCACTCCCTCAGTAGTGCACTTAAGTGTCTGGCTAGATTCTGTGCTCAAGTCACCAGAGCGGGGCTTTAACCTACGACCTTGTGACTCAGAGGCAAGTCAACTATCACTGAACCATGGCGGACACTTCAGCAACGGAATATATTTTTAATTTGTACTGCTCTAGCAGGTGCCATGCTGTGTGTAGGTCAAGCATTTATACAGATCAAATGCAACCTTTTTGCTCAGGCTTATTTACTGTACATAACACAACTAAGTGACAAAAGAAGATAGGCAGGCTTTAATTTAAGAAATGAGAAATTAGCTCTTCTTTAACACATAGGTGTCAATTACTGTCAGTTTCTAAATATCTGCACAAACGAGCACAAAGCAATGAGCAAATGTCATGGCCAAATACAACTTGAAGAAGCATCCACTTACACATAAACACTACTGGACTGCTGAATCTACCCATTAGTCCAGCGGATAAGAACATAAATTGAAAATAAGAGTATTGGGAAAAGCGCAGCGGAATGGACTGAGTGGACACATCTTTCAAAGAGCTGGTACACGCAAGGTGGTCCAAATGCAGTAAGATTCTATGATACTGAGCCTGTTCCTTCCACGTGCAACCCAAATAATATAATCCTCTGGGAAAATGTCTCTCTCTACCGCATTAAATCAACCAAAAAACTAGAATATCTTAGAAACATAGAAAGATAGGAGCAGGAGTAGGCCATTCGGCCCCTCAAGCCTGTTCCGCCATTTAATGAGATCATCCAAATTCAGTACCCTGTCCCTGCTTTCTCCCCATATCCCTTGATCCCTTTAGCCTTAAGAAATATATCTAACTCCTTCTTGAATATATTTAATGAATTGGCCTCAACTGCCTTCTGTGGTAGAGAATTCCACAGGTTCACCACTCTCTGGGTGAAGAAATTCCTCCTCATCTCAGTCCGAAATGGCTTACCCCTTATCCTTAGACTGTGACCCCTGGTTCTGGACTCCCCCGCCATCGGGAACATCCTTCCTGCATCTAGTCTGTCTAGTCCTGTTGGAATTTTTTAAGTTTCAATGAGATCCCCTCTCATTCTTCCAAACTCCAGCGAATATAAGCCTAATTGACCCAATCTCTCTTCATACGTCATTCCTGCCATCCCAGATATCAGTCTGGTGAATCTTCGCTGCACTCCCTCCATGGCAAGATCATCCTTCCTCAGATAAGGCGACCAAAACTGCACACTATACTCAAGGTGTGGTCTCACCAAGGCCCTGTACAACTGCAGCAAGACATCCTTGCTCCTGTACTCGAATCCTCTCGCTATGAAGGCCAACATACCATTTGCCTTCTTAACCGCCTGCTGCACCTGCATGCTTACCTTCTTATAACCTTATACCCTATATTGTTCATTCCAGACTCGTTTCTTTCTTTGGCATTTCCACTTTAAAAAAAAATTATCTGGCAATGTTTTCTCCTCCCATTGTGAAATCATCAACTCCCTTGATGGAGTCCAGTCCCATTGGTAGATCATTCTTCACGCGTGAGCCTTGACAGCAAGTGTTCCATATTGGAGGTCATCACAACCGAACTTGATCCTGCCCAGCCTGACATTCACACACATGCACTTCCAGCAACAGCCAGTAGATGAGGAGCCAATCCCCATGCTTCATTTTTCTCTTCTCTAACCCGTGGTAAGGCAGCCACTAGTAGTACCCAACAACTACTATGCCCCACTGAGGTTTGACCTTTCCATGCTCAGAAACCATTATCCTCTACGAAATATTTAATCATCTCTATTAGTTTAAAGTTTCCGCTTTGGGCATAATCGGGAAATTGTGCCCAAAATTGCGCTGATTAGGTTACAGTTTAAGTTTCCAATAAAAATGATTTTCATAATCACAAACGTAAAATCTTCCATGAACAATGCAATCGGGCAGCGTAATAGAACGGAATTGTTTATTTTTTATTTGTTTTACTTTGCATTTAAACATTATTCCTTGATGTATTTAAGAGTGGTAACCTGGTGCAGTTTTATCAATACAGTTGAAATTGGTTTTTCACAAAAACTAAGCATTTTTAATTTAAAAAGTGTCCAGACCTCCACCTGAGTAGCCTGATTTAAAAATCACTGAAAAGACTTAAAAAAAACTATACTGGACCAGTTACTACGTTCATTACTAGTCAGTTTCTTAGTACATTAAATATTTTTTGATATGAATAAACTTTTAAAACCTGCCTACTAGTGCCTGTGTGCCGATGTAAATGTGCGTAATTTGAAGCGCCTTTCCAATCCAGCGCAATCGGCAGAATCTCGCAATGTTGGCCTGGGGGCATGGCCAGTTTTGTGGACAGGGCCTGATCCAGCAAACTGAATCTTCAACCAGCAGAAAAGATAGTGGAAAACACCAACGTTAGTGGTTTGGGATGCAACTCACTTAAGTTTAAAATTCCCCAATCTTTGCGCTGGTTCGGCTGATTCTGCCTGGATTATGCTGATATTACTAGCGTAAACTCGACCCCATAACCTTCAATTCCATTCCTAACCAGCTAACCACCCAGTTTTATTTTATTTTTTAATTTGTTAAGTGGCATATTAGTTACTCTTACTCAGAATCTGTTCCATATATCCAGCAAGGAAAAAAATGTGCTTCTAATCTTGAATCTTACTTGAAGTTTGTTAATTTTTCACTTGTGACCTCTAGTCCTACACGGACAATCTAAGGTAAATAAGCTTCTTTCACGAAATTTCCAATCTCTCATCTCTTTAAAGACCTGGATACTGCCCCCTCAATTTTTTTCGAACAAAAACCAGTTCTGTTCTGTGTCTTTTCTCATAACTTAAGAGTCTAAGTCCAAGAATCATCCTTGCAACAACATTTTTCTGAAGGAAAGGTGCCCAAAATTGCCGTGTTTTAAATGTGATCGCACCAGTGATCTATCAATTTAACCTACTTCAACTAGCAATGAATGCCTTTAAGCTGCATGCTAGCACTTGATTATGAGTTGAAATGAACGCAGAATAAAGATGGTAAATTTATTACATCAACTAACCAAATTTTACCATACTGCAGGTCGCCATCAAGAGACCCAAACTCTTTCACGCCACCTGCATGATGAGCTTACTGCATACACAGAAAGAAAATATAATTTCAAATTTTCAAAAATGGGTTTTATTTTGAAAATTATCACAACCACCAAATTATTCTATCAGTGGCTACCCTAAGCAACTTTTACTATAAAAGTGCTAGGTAAAGAACGTTTCAGTATTAGCAACCCAGGTCCGTCAATCAGAGTTAAATCACGTTTACTAATCACTGTGCCAGAAGATTATGCAGCCATCAGAAATGCGCTAGATTAAAGCCGATCTGTAAACTAATACGACCTTTTTTTTTTTACATGTGCATACAGAAAGACTGCGTTTGCACAAGGTTTCTATTAGTGGACTAATAGGCCAATGCCGATAAGACTGTCATTGCCGTTGTAATATTTTCATAATTCAAAATGTGCAATGTAGTTAAATGCACACTTTGTGGCCACTGGGCAGGCATCCATTCTCAATGTTTCACAACAATCTTCCTTCTAACTAGATCTGTAAAAATCCCAGGACTGTTACATGGAGCTGGCTCATACACAAGAGATTTGAAGAACATCTGCTTTCTCGTGGCCCAAATACAATCTTGGAAAGTTGCTGGCTCTAGTGCAGTGCAGTGCTAGGTAGTAACTGGCACAATGTTACATCTACATGGCAATGACAGCAAGCCACTGAGCCAAACAATGACAGGCTAAGACTGTGCACAGCAAAATCAGTGTTGTATGTGTGATGCATGCCTTACCTACACAACAGGACAGTGCAGATATATTCCCACTGCAGTTAATAAGGATTTACAAATCAAAAAGCACATTTATACATATGCAAAAGTAGAATTGTAATGCATCTCGATTGAATTTCATAAAGTATATCAAGAATAACTTTGCCAAATGTTGGGTGTTTCAAAACAGGTTCAAACATTACCTCAACATGCCCAGTCTTTAATACTGGGACTGCAAAGTAAAAATCTGATCTCCAAACCAAAAATAAGCTCTTGTGTTAGAGCAAAGAGCTACACATTTAATAAACCACAGATTGTCTCGAGAGAAGAGCCTATTGTCCTATACATTTTGTGAAAGAAGGTTTGTCATCATGCTGAAGGACTGAGAATAGGGAGGGGGGTAAGGAAAATTCTTTTTATTGCCTCAGGCCTTAATCCTACATTGTGACTAGATACTGAATTGCAAGGCTATTCTACACCATAAAGACCAATTTTTACCATGTCATTATATAATGTATATTATAAATCGAATTTAAATTGAAAACTTTGCTACAATTTAAAAAAAAAATATGTCCTTAATCAATGGGATCCATTTTCCTAGACACATTTCCCAGTTTGTGTTGCTGTAGACTATGTACAAAGTCCCCAAATGAACATTAATATAAGGTTCTCCAAGGTCAAAAACTGCAGATTGCCAGTTGGAGCCCATCGTCAAGGGCCAGAATGGTACATCGCCGTGCTCTAGGTCAGAGTGTGGCTGCAAAACCCAGCTCACGAAAGGGAGACATAGTGGTGTATGTTAATGTAGGTCGCATATTAATGCCTCAATGTTCAGAGCCACAATATGCCCGTGATTACCTGCAAAGCAAATTTGTATCTCAGCCAAGGCTATTGAGAGTAGGGTGAAATGGAGGTAGAGAGAAGATGGTTTCTACATTGTTAGGCTTTGGTTACATATATCTGGTTGAAGACCAGCAGAGACATTGGAATAGGTCACAGAAAAAAAAAAGAACTTGCATTTCTACAGCGCCTTTCATAACCTCAGGACTCCCCAAAGCACTTTACAGTGCTTTTGGAGTGTAGTCACTGTTTTAATTTTGGAAAAGCAGCAGCCAATTTGCGCACAGCATGCTCCCAAAAACAGCAATGTGATAATGACCAGATATTCTGCTTTGAAAGATAAATATTGGCCAGGACACCAGGAGAACTCCCCTGCTCTTCTTCAAAATAGTGTCATAGGATCTTTTACCTGAGAGGCAAACAGGGCCTCGGTTTAACATCGCATCTGAAAGACGGCACCTCCAATAGTGCAGCACTCCCTCAGTACTGCACTGGAGTGACAGCTGACTCACAGTATGTGCTCACGTCTGTGGAGTGGGACTTGAACCCAGAACCTTCTGACTCAGGAAGCGAGAATGCTACCCACTGAGCCACGGCTGACAAGTACCTGTCATATATATTTCACATATCTGTGAAACAGTGTATGCACAAAATAAACCCGAGTGGGAAGAAATATCTTGAAAAATATGTGAATTGATAAATAAATGAAAGAACTATGTTTGGTTTTGAAGTTCTCGAGTAGCAGCACGTAAAAGCATAATTAGAAATACCACGAAGACTAGAATTTGGCGGCATTCTACTGCTCAAGGCATATGAAAATAGTACGCAGTCAAATAAATACTGGTGCCTTTGTTGGTGTGCTGCAACATCCCAATACTCTGTAGGCTTTGTCTCGGCAAGAGTGACAGCCATCTTGTAAAAATCGGCAAAATGTATGATTTTTATACTAAGTACATTAAATGCCAACCCTGGCTTGGCTTTAAAAAAAACCCACAGGTTTTCAAACCGAGTTTCCTGGGCCCCAAGAGGTCTTCAGATATCTGTATATTTTTGGTTACGAGCAATATTTTTCTGTTGCTGCATATTAATTAAAAAAACATTTTTGCAATGATAGCACTGTTTTTCTCTTGCGTAACTGACCTTGCCATTTGGAAGTTAGGGATGGGGTTCCAAGGGAGTGCGTCAGTAAAGGTTTCCTCACACACAAGTTTTGAAAACCACTGTTCAAAACAAAATGAATCGGAGCCAGCCCAACCAAGGGAAATATTAGGTGCCAAATTATTCTGTCCACCCATAAGGACACATTGTATTCATTAAGTGTGCTATTTCAAAAATCCCAATTAAATCTATAAACTCTAGTGCAGGATTAGCCAAATAGAGAAGTGGTTGACTCAACTAGCTGGTGACATGGTACCTGGCTAAAAATAAATAATCATGTGTAAGCTCATGAAACATTATTCTGCAGTGTTATAAGTCAGGGCAAATTGTGCACAGCTCGCCTACAGACACTTAAATCTCAGCCGTTTTCAAAGGCAAGTCATTAGCAAGTATGTTACCATGGCAACTGTACAGTTTGGCAAACTCAACACATATGCTTTCATCATCACAAACCTCACTTCTCTCAAATCTTCAGAAACATTCAGGCTGCCTTCAGTAGGTTTTTCGATAAGACTGGCCATCGGACGAGCGACACGGCATATTCACGTGACTCGGATGTTGGTGCAAAGGCTCAAGATAAGATTTTGTTTTTTTGCCTGAAGGTCTCTCTCATCCCGACCGCTAACTCTGTGCAGCTTTTGTTTCCCACTGAGACCCAACTGTGCTCATCAGACATGCAGAGGGTCCAGGACGCCTTCCCAGCATGGGATCAGCCATAGGCTTACTTTGAGCCACGCCAAGCGCATGAAGAGGTGCTAATTGAAGTGTCTCTTCATTTCACCCTATTTATTAACCTGTTACTGTTTAAAGCAACCTTTAATATCATGGATACCATGGTAACTGAATTTGAATTTCTGATCAACTCCGCCCCAGCTCCCAAGCATCATAAAATCGTTAAAACAGAAAGGATCAGAAGCCATGCTCAAAAGATATTAATTCAGAATAAAATAAAACCACCTTGAAAATGATTGAGGTTTACGAAGAATCCCAGATCATTACATAACGATAGCTATTATTTTCCAACAATAGTGGTATAACATCACAAATGCTCTCCATCTTGAGCTGTATTTAAACAAATTGATCTCATGCCATTTACACATGAGAATATTGCTGGATTCTTACTGCAAAGAGCAGCAAATCAAATTTGAATGAGAATTTCTCTAAATGGGGGTGGAAATCTTGCTTAGGCCAGCTGTGTTCAAGTTCCAGAATAGAACCACATATTTTAGGCACAATGAGGCCAGAATCCTGGGACTCCTTCCCGAACAGCACTGTGGGAGTACCTTCACCACACGGACTGCAACAGTTCAAGAAGAAACTCACCACCACCATCTCAGGGCAACTAGGGATGGGCAATAAATGCTGGCCTTGCCAGCGACGCCCACATCCCAAGAATGAATTAAAATATCATTGGCTACTGTCGTTCCCCATCTGGAATAAGCAAATTCAATGCAGACCAAGGAGAGAATCAGTAATCTTCCTGTACGCACTACATCACAAGTTCTACTTCTCACAAAGCTACCAGATTAGCCCAGTTTAAATTGTTCATATAATTTATTTTGTTCCAATTCTACAGTTGATAATTACCCAGTTTTCCCCATCGCTCTGAAATACCCTCCCTAAACCTCTCCGCCTCTCTTTCCTCATTTAAGACACTACTTAAAACCTACCTCTTTAACCAAGCTTTTGGCCACCTGTCCTAATATCTCCTTATGTGGCTCATTGTCAAATTTTGTCTGACTACACTCCTGTGAAGTGCCTTGGGACGTTTTACTACATTAAAGACGATATATAAATGCAAGTTGTTGTTGCATTGCGATGAACAAACCTCCTGTTGATGGGAGACCAACACCGTTGGAACTCACTCCTAGGATCATATTACCTACTTCACATCCACAACAATTCCAAACGTGGATGTACAAGATACATTTTATGATTATAAAAATTTCTGGCATAATCTGTACAGAATTACAGAACATTACAGCCTCAGTATGAAGAATTTTTTTCAAAAACTCTCATTCAATTATTTGTGTGATTATCATAATTTGGTGCCTTCCTGTTATCTCATTGACCATTGGCAACAGTTATCACCTTGTCATAACTTTTCAGAATCTTGAACTCAGGTCGCTGCTTAATTATATTAATTATAGAGAAAAAGCACCAAGTCTCTTCATAACTGTAATCCCGTATCCCTGGTAACATCCTAGATAAACTGCGCTACACCTTTTACATTGCTATTGCATCCTTATTATAACAGGGTACGCAAAACTGTACACAACACTCCAATTGCAGTCCAACTCAGATCTTGCACAAATTCAACATTACCTCCTTACTTTTCCTATGCCTCCATATAGACAATTAAAAAACTCCTATGCTCTCCAGATAGTTTCTCTGGTTAAGGTGCTGTATTTTCTCACCTTGCCCCCTCCTCCACATTTATGGAAATTCTAAAACATGTGAGCTAATACAGCACCATGCAATATTGTGAAACATCTGACAGCATCATTTCAAAGAACAACAGGGCACAGTTATAGCTCATGATCCGGGAGAGATTTATCACGGAGAAAAAGTATAATCAATACACCCACTCTAAATAGGAGTTAAGAATCTTTAGGTAAAATGAAAGAACTTGTATTTATATGGTGCCTTTCATGATCGAGACGTCCCAAAGCGCTTTACAGCCAATGAAGTACTTTTTTTTTAAGTGTAGTCACTGTTGTAAGGTAGATTGAGAGATGTATGATCTGTGCCTGTCACTGGTTTTGTTCAGTTACCTATTGAGGGATATAACTTGCACATAGAATGGTCATGCCTTTGGGCAGAGTTCCAGTAATTTCCCTGTAGTTTTATTTTTAAACTGAGTTCTGGAGTGTGTACACTGATGTATATATTTTACAAAACCGCTGTACATTTTGATTGCACAGTGCTTGCAAAAGGAGTGCACTGACACAGGCAAGTTTCTGATGTGACTGTGCTCGCACATGGAGCAATGCAGGTCAGAGTCAAGGTAACTCATTTTTCTTGGTCTCTGGGATCAGTCGTGTCTGGGAATGGGATTGGTGGGGGGAGGATTGAAGCCCTGCTTAATCGTCAGTGGTCAGTTGAATCCGTTGTCAGTTATTTTTGTTTTAAATAACCAGTTCTGATTTGTATTGGTTCTCTCATCCTCCTGTCAGTTCAGTGTTTTGATCTCCAAATTCTGTTCAGTTTTCAATAAAGGCATCATCATAACTTCATAGGCAGTTAGGATTCTCCACTCTGTTGCAAGTGGTGCTTTTAAACCTTCTGAATTAAATCTAACCTGGACTAATCGACAAATAGTTTTGAAATAATTAAAATCAGAGTGAGCTCACTGAAAATCACTCGGTTAATGGTAGGGTAAGGGAGATGGGGAGAGAGAGAGAAAAAGAGAGAAAGAAAGAGAAAGAAAGAGAAAGAAAAAGAAAGAGAGAAAGAAAAAGAAAGAGAGAAAGAAAAAGAAAGAGAGAAAGAAAAAGAAAGAGAGAAAGAAAAAGAAAGAGAGAAAGAAAAAGAAAAAGAAAAAAAAGAAAAGAAAAGTGAGCAAGCACAGGGCTTTCATCCGAATTCCATTATTTTACTTTTTGGCAGCTATCCCCAGCAAAGATGTGGCCAGACTTGCTACCATGCACTTCAGCTTCGACAAAGTAATACAAAATGTGAACATCTTACTCATTTTGACATCCTGACAAGTGACACAGACAACGCATTAACACGGGACTTACTGCATACATTTTGTTTTTAGGATAAGGAGGCGGAAAACAGACTCGCACCTGAAATTGCAATAATGCCATGCTGTCAGGCACATGGGAAGGAGGAAAAAAAATAGATTTTTGTTGTCTGTTTAACTCATTTGCTCTTGGTAAACATGAAGTCAACAGATGTAGTAGGCACTGGAAAATGTTTTTCATGCTCATGAAGTCCAGTGTTGACCTGAAAATAAACCTTCAGGAAGCTTGTTTCTTTCCCCGCACATTTCAAAATGTTGAGTGAAACCAACCGATGAGATGATCTTGCACACAATTATGAATAAAGCTGTACAGAAAAGTACATAATAGATCTCTGTTTGGGCCAATTCAGACACATCTACTTAGACGTACTGTACCAAATAAAGCAGCATGAGCCCAGGTTCTGAACGGAAAAGTCTGGGCGATCATGAATGGGAATGCTTCCCACAGTTCCCATCATGTTACTGGAGCAGAAACTTCATGTCTTCACATCAAAGAAAGTTATACAGAAGTGTCTTCTCTCAAGCTAACTTGCAGTTGTAACAGACATGTTGTGAACAGTCAGCAGAATTAATGACCCACTTGCTTTTATATATTTTAAAAATGTTAAGTTCAAATGTTTTCTTTAATTCATTCATGGGATGTGGGTGCAAGGCCAGCATTTATTGCCCATCCCTAATTGCCCTCGAGAAGGTGGTGGTGAGCTGCCTTCTTGAACCGCTGCAGTCCATGTGGTGAAGGTACTCCCACAGTGCTGTTAGGGAGGGAGTTTCAGGATTTTGGCCCAGCGACGATGAAGGAACGGCGATATATTTCCAAGTCAGGATGGTGTGTGACTTGGAGATGGTGGTGTTCCCATGCGCCTGCTGCTCTTGTCGGAGCACAACTTAATTTTTCTCCATCTAATTAGGTTGTAAATAGGAGGATTGCAAAAGACCCTCCCACACTGTCAGTTTCCAAGGAATAACAGTAACTGGATCAGTTCCTGGTCATTTCAGAGAAATGTGGAAACTAGCAATGGCAGTAATTCAGGGCTACAGTGGTGGCTTCATCCTAAGAGAATGTGGAATGTTTACATCCTTAATCCTGCTGTTTTGTTAAGGAACTAACTTTGTTTTGGGGAAAAGCAATTTTGGATGAGGTCAGCATTTTGGTAATATATTTAAAGAACCAGGACAGAGTGTAGAGTAGATCAGTTTCTTGTGCATAATGTCAAGTTATTGGCAGGTCTATCAGAATTGGGCAAATCCAAAATGGACATTTCCAGATTCAAATCGGCAGTATGACCAAACATTGGCTCACGGCAAAAAACCAACATGGCTAAAAGCAACAAATTGTGCCCTTGTCCCAGGGAAGGGCCTATTTTAATCTGAGCTCAGTGTTGCCACTGTTGCTCTCATTAGCAGTGTGAGCGCCTCACTTTTATGGGAGTTGCCCAGCATCTGCTTGTACAGTAGCAGGACCCAGGAGTGTTACAATGAAATTCGCTCCTGATCGGGACTGGATCTGCTGCCTTCACATGTGGTTCTTGAATCTCTCCGAAAGCAGCTCCAGTCATCACTAAACGAGGCAAAGTCTTATTTGAATTGTAAGCTGCTTTATGCCATCGTAGGGTGTAACATAGAAAACAATAGCAATGACCAGGGTCACTTGGCTCAACCAGTACATCTTATATTCATGTAATAATACAAAATAATGAACACACACTTTCCCACTCAAGTGGGGACTTACTTAACTTATACAGAATAATGTCTCTGCTTTCTGTCCTGCAGTGCGGGGCAGAACCACTCTTCGCAGCCTCTTGTTGTTTAACTGCCTCTGTAGCCTTATTTCCAAAAAACAGGCTGTTCTCCTTGGTGTGTGTGTTCTGCAGCAGTCCACAGGAGATCAAAGCTCTCCCAACACAATGGCTGGAATATATTTATTTCTTGCAAAGACAAGCGACTGAATTACTTATTGTTGAGTAGCTAAGCAAAAACATCCAATTGGCATATTAACCACCTTTCTTCTGACTTTAGATTCCCAATCCATCATGGAGCAATCCTGAGAAACTAACCCCTTTAAAGATAACTTTAACTCAAACATCTCATAAAATAACAGATACCTAGGCTAGATCCTATCCACAGCAAAGCAGGCAAAGACACCTGAAACACAATGGCCCAGAAATTAAACATCGATGGTTCCCGCGGGGGTAAGGATTCCCCGCGATATCGCACTCTGCGCCTACCTTTTTGTTTCGGGCCCACACGAACTTCAGTTTCAGGGCCTCTCCCTGTTGCCAGCGTGCAGTGCTTGCGTGTCCTATAGGCGCAATTAGTTCGTGCGAGCTCTGGGATCACGTGATTCAGTTAGAGCCAATGGCAGCACACCATCTTTCATTCATAGTTTTGACAGCAAGGGCTGTCAAAGCTATGAATACTACAAGCCCCCAAAAGAACAGCTAAACCTCAATTAAATTAAAAAAAAAAGCCATCACATTAATAAAATTACTATAGTTAAATAAATTAACCACTTTAAACAAAAAATTAAATTTTTGAAAATTTTTTAAATCTTTTTAAAAGTTATAAAAATAAACTTACCTTTCTTTAAAGTCTCTAAAAAAGATAAACCTGTTGAAAAAAAATTAAAATAACACTTAATTAACTACTTACCTTGTTAAAAGGGGGTCTTACGCCTGCTTTCTTTATGTGTAAAATCTTCACCACTTACCTGCGCGTTCAAACCTGAAAAAAAAACTAAGTGCACTGCGTGCGCACAACCTGTAGTGCGCACGCGGTTCACTTAGGAACCGCCCCCTTTGCAATACACGAAGTGCCGGTTTCCCGCGCATGCGCAGTGCATGCAGGAAACCGGCAATTCGGGACCTAATACGCGAGAGTACACAGTGCGTACTCTCGCGTATTAGGTTTAATTTTCGGGCCAATAGTTTCTGTTTATTCTAGTGACATTCATAGAGGGATATCATACACTTTTTTAATGTAATTACTGCAGGCTTTAGAAATAACATATACAATGCTTTAAAAGGGAAATTGCAAGGACTGAGTGATAGATCAGGTTAGACACGGACTTTGTACCCTCTGGGACCTGGGTTTAGATTCATTCCAGTCTGATGGGACAGTATCTCGTGTGTCTGCTGGATATTAGGGCCCTATGTAAAATGAGTTTGGACAGTGTTAATCCAGTTTCTAGCGTTCATGGGCCCAGAGTACAAAACAGACCCCAATTCTCCACATACTGTCAATCTCATTCAGTAAAAGTACAGGATGGCTGGTGTGGGAAATGGAATAATGCTACACGAGTGTTGTACGAAGATGTTCTTCTGAGGTTGAGACTAAAAGCACATTGTTGGGAAGGAGAAGAGGGAGCTTTAAAACCTCCATCTAACTTGCTGTATCTAGCCAGGGTGTCTGAAATGTAATTCCCCGGCAATAGGACACTTAGAATCTTACAACATAGAAGGAGGCCATTCGGCCCATCGTGCCTGTGCCAGCTCTTTGAAAGAGCTATCCAAATTAGTCCCACTCCCCTGCACTTTCCTCATAGCCCTGCCAATTTTTCCTTTTCAAGTATATATCCAATTCTCTTTTGAAAGTTACTATTGAATCTGCTTCCACCACCCTTTCAGGCCATGCATTCTAGATCATAACAACTCGCTGTGTAAAAAAATTCTCCTCACCTCCCCTCTGGTTCTTTTGCCAATTACCTTAAAACCATACCTTGATGAATACAAAAGTAATTTACACAAATTCCATATACAACCATAATCAGCACACAACCAGATACATTCCTGCCCTCTCCATGTGCACTAATACACCTTTTCTACATTGCTCCGGCACATCAGCTTCTTGACTGCAAGAGATCGCTGGCATCTGCACAACACAAAGCCAACTTTCATCTCATCTACATCAATATATTTCAGCTAAAGAACAGTACTGGTCAGAAAGGATAACCTTTCACCCTTGCAAGAGATATTTATTCAAAAAAATAAGCATTTCTTTGAAGTTAATATCACTTTAGTGGGAAAAGACTCCCTTGTAAGGGCAAGGGTTACAGATACATCCTGCACAAAGATCCTTTGAGATTATTAAAATCAACTGTGCCTTTTGAACTTGTTAGTAGGCCTTTTTATAAATTATACGTGGTGCTGCCATTCTGATTTTGTGCATTTTTCAGTCGTTCATACTGAGACAGAGGACATGAGTTCAACCCTCACAACTGTGAAAGTACTAGAGCACCAGGAGTACTGCTAGAGCCAAGTACTACACTAGGTTTATGTACAGTATCATTTGGGGCGGGAGAGAGAGGGTAACCTAGACTGCTCATATACAGTTTCTCATGGCCACACAGCTCGATACTGGGGTAACCTGAGGAATCGTGCGTGGCGCATAAAGAGGAGGATAAAGAAATAAACACATTATATACTGAAGTTAATCCAACCAAAGACTATTCATTGAAACTGCATTTGGTTAAGGCACATACAGTCCTGTATTATTTGGAATGCTGCACCAGATTTGTTGGATTGCATTACTTTTAAAAAATCAGTAACTGCCTCAAGTAGCTGATAATTGTGGCCTAAAATCTATATTTCGAACCCAGCTAACTTATTTTCAGGCTTTTGTTGGGGCTGAACCACAGGATTTGGAAACCACAGGTCTCAGTTTAATTTGTATTCTTCCTCTCACCCCCGCTCCATCAGAATATAATGGAAACCATGACAAAGCGACGTTAAATCATCGTGACAAAAATAAACCAAGTGCAGATTGACTGGAGCCAGATGCAGAGGGACTTTACACAAAAATTCAACTTTTCTGTTAAACAAAAAGCCACAAGGAAAAGATACGAACTGTCCGAAGGAATCACCTAAAGGCAGGCACTGCTCTCCACCTTCTGGTTCAGCTGTACTGTACAGGCCTGTGTGTGCAACCCCTGCCGTTAACATTCCTCTCACTTTACACCTGGATATATTGCCACCATTGTTCTTGGGCATCACCGGTACTGCCTACTCCATCTTACTAAGTGCTCAATCTGGGGGCAGCTCTTTGTCTCTCGTACTGTCAAGCAGACAGATACAGCGTGCTTCTAATTATACTTTAATGTATGAGGCCTTGGAGATCCACTCCTAATCCATTCCAGCATTATTAGGCTACGGTCTTTGAAAGGACGAATGGAACTCAGAGGAACAAAAAATTGTTTGAAAAATGGACATGTAAAAAAAAACACAAGTTTATGTGCAGAAATGCCAACCAAATCAAATAGCCTCCTTCAGTACTATTAAATTCTATCATCTAATGGAATAGAAATTGGAATTGTGCAAATTCCTCAAGATATACAATTCAAGCAGTGGGGTCCAAGGTGACTCATCTACTGATCAGAATTATGGCTGGCAAATAAATGGATCCTAACATTCAAGAAATTTCACAGTACTACTTTTAATTTCAGTCACACAAAAATGTACATCTCTAATAAAGGCAAAGCACTAGGAGATAAAAAGTATCATGCTTATTTTTGACCTCAGCACAACACTCTTTTCTACATAGTCACAGTTGGCCGATTAACAGCAGGTGAGGTAAGTGAGGGAGTGCGAGGGAGCGCGAGGTGAGCGAGGGAGCGTGAGGTGAGCGAGGGAGCGCGAGCGCGCAAGTATGTTGAAGAACCTGCTCTCTCAGGTAGATATAAACGATCCCATAGCACTATTTCGAAGAAGAGCAGGGGAGTTATCCCCGGTGTCCTCGCCAATATTTATCCCTCAATCAACATCACTGAAAAACAGATTATCTGGTCATCATCACATTGCTGTTTGTGGGAGCTTGCTGTGCACAATGTGGCTGTCGTGTTTCCTACATTACAACAGTGACTACACTTCAAAAGTACTTAATTGGCTGTAAAGCGCTTTGGGACGTCCTGAGGTTGTGAAAGGCGCTGTATAAATGCCAGTCTGACTTTCTTTTAACATTCCAAGCTGCGCTGTTTGGTGTAAGGAAGTAGGCTTGCCCTCATGGCTCATGACTCCCACACAGATAACTCAACTCTCATTAAATGGGGCTCTGAAGTACAGTGCTTCAGAAACAGAGTCTGTGGTTAGCTAGGTAAAAGAAACAAACAGTTTTCCTTTGCATTACTTCCATCTTCTTTTTGAAGCAGAATCAACATGCACAGTTTCGTAAAATAAACAAGATACCAACAATAACTTATATCTCAAACTAGTTTTCCACGCATTTCTAACTATCTCAAACTGTCCAAAGTATACAATTAAAAAACAACTGAGACACATTTGATCCCCCCTCATTTCTGTGGGTCTTCCCATGCTAAGTACAGGCAATGGGGGAGAGCAAGTGGCCTGGTTCCCAGGCCATGGCCAAAACTAGTTCTGATTAAGGGTCATAGCCAAACAATTAACATTTTTTCCCTTTCAGATGCTAGTGGACCTGCTGTGCATTTTTTGTATTTAGTTCAGATTTCCAGATCATGGTTCTTTTTATCACTGCCAATTTGGAGCCAATTTTATTCTGGTAGTGATTTTGTTAAGATCTCAGGATACCGGCATCCAAGAACTGGTACCCAGCATTTACAGAACTAAATGCAGTTCCCTTATTCTGGTGGCGTAATCATAAAACCACAAATAGCTACATCAGCCGCCAGAATGAGTGAGCCAGATTTAGTAATGTAAGCACCACTCAGTCTCCCAGAATCCAAACTAAAACAAGGCCATGATAAAAGCAGCTAAGCTCTGGGAAAAGCATAAAGTAGCTTGTGCTGATTTACTACCCCATCGTCCTTCATTCACGAGGCCCTTCCCCAATAGAACAGCACAGATTAGCAACTCCCTGTGTCGGAATCACATACATGCAAATGGGATCTTGTTATAGCAAGTAAAAAGAATTCTTTCATGGCTCATCATTATATTGTCCTTCAGTGTTCAAAGTATTTTTTTAAATTTAAATCATACAGGCTTCCTGAAGGTTTTCCAAAATCATTTTAAAATGCAGCCTGGGCACACCTAGAAAGGAGGGACCAGGCTCTCCCATTGTTTGTGGGTAAATGCACCAGTGTGGTGCTGAAACATGCACTGTGGAACTGCTCAAAGTTGTGACCAAAAAATGTAATGGAATAGAGATTTGGAACGAGCGGGAGGAGGTGGGGGACACATGGTCGTTCTAAAATAAAAAGGTATTCCTACGGCATATAGTCTGAATAGCTGCAGCAAATGTGCATTATTTTAATTCTGGAGCAGAATCGCTTATCTAGGAGGATCTTCTTGCAACAAAAGAGTTAGCCACGACTGCGATGGTTTACTGCAAAATTCGACGGTAATTGAAGGCAGGATCAAGAGTGTGGTGCAGTTAGTTGGCACTCCCTCTCCATCTTTCCTCCGCAGGCCCAATATCAACAGTTAAGTTGGGCTTTTTTATTGCATTATTGTAGACAATAAATTGTGGCCTTTTCAACGCAGTAAAGAGCATACAATAAAACCTTTTCGGTTTGAAAAATTTCCAAGTAATAGAAGATCATAAAGCTATTCACAAGTGAGATAAGCTATTTTATGACTCATGTTAAAGTAATCGGTTTCTGTTGACACTCCAGAGATAGGTGTTAAAATTAGAACACAGAACTGTGGAACTGCAATACCTGGTCAGGTAGAAACGTTACCAGGTGGGAAAGGGAGCATACCTGTGTGTGTGCACAAAATGCCCAAGATCTTTAGACTGAAAACCACAGGTTTTACTGTAAAGAACAAATCACCTGCTTTGACAACCTTGAAGAAAATAAAACAGCAATTACTACAAAGCCTCAAACAAAATGGAACAGAGTTCTCTGATGGCTGAGGTAGTAAACGCAGTATGTTATTGACCTGCACGGACCAAGGTTGTCCCAGGTTCAATCCTTGTTCTGCACTGAGCTTGCTGATCTCAGTCACTGCAATAGTTGGACTGTTAATTATTGGCCTCTGCACCCTTGGACTGGAGGGACGGGCAATCAGTCAGGAATTCCCTCATTACTACCAAATGCTGCCTGCTGGAAAGTTCACATCTTGACCATTGATCGTCTGACAACAGGATCAGGTTTCCTTTGTTCGGGTAGCCTGCTGACAATCACTGTCTACTGCCAACGTGAAAAATCGCCATTTGGGCAAGGTACCAGGGGTTGCCCTGTACCCATCTCGTGAAATCCAATCATGATTCATAGCCTACAGAAGAGGAAATAATTAAAGAGGGGGGAAAAAAGTGAAATTCTAAGAGATGAACAGTTCTTGCAGTATGTAGCTCTCATGTCAACTGCATTTGAAACAAAGGTTTTGCGGTATATTTAAGAAGTAGAACTTGCTTAATATTGAAGTCCAATCATGTTTAGTGACTTTAGAAAGGAACATCTGTAAAATTACATTATTTAGCAAACCACTTTAAACCTCTCAATGGACTGTGGGTGTGAGAGAACAGCATTAAAGTCGGGTCTTACTAGAAAAGTTCACAAGGACTCAATCACAATTGGTTAGTTGTGAAGTTTTTTTCCCATACATCTCAACCTGTAAACATGTAAATCAGACACAGTCCTTTAAAAACATGGAGGAATGGCATGTTGCATAGAATCCATGAATATTCAAATAACCTAATATTTTTATTTGTATTTATAATGAGATTAATGTACTGTCATGTTCTTCGCAATTCCAAATGACAATTGAAAGCATTTATGGCTATAAAGTGCTACCAAGCTCATTAAGCTCTCCCTGCAGTTATTTGACAAAAGAGCAGGAACATTACCCTCTTGACCCAGTTCTCCAACTCTTCTACGACACTGAAGAATTGCCTTGGCAGAAAGGTTTATTGCAAGAGAAGCTCCCTAAACCTCCCAACAAAGGCTGGGCAAGCTTTCTATCGGATAATGTTCCTGCGGGGACACAAAGTCTTTAAGAAAGATGAATACACTTTTAAGCTAATTGCTTCCTGAAGAGTGGTCTTAAAAAGCAACTGCGTTCCGACTGCACAATACTGTGAATGGCACTTGATGTTCTAGGCAGCATCAGTTCATCCTAAATGCAGATACTTCAAAGGGAAGTAAAGAGGGTCCTCCATGAATCTTCATCTTTACACGATTATTAAAAGCAGCACTGTTGGTGAAACTTTCATTTTCAACAATTAGTTAAAGAAAGACAGAACTTGCATTTATATAGCACCTTTCACAATCTCAGGACATCCCAAAGCGCTTTACAGCCAATGAAGTACTTCTGAAGTGTAGTCACTGTTGTAAGGGAAACGCAGCAGACAATTTGTGCACAGCAAGCTCCCACAAACAGCAATGAAATAAATGACCAGATCATCTGATTTAGGTGTTGGTTGAGGGATAAATATTGGCCAGGACAATGGAAGAACTCCCCAGCTCTTCTTTAAAATAGTGCCATGGGATATTTTACATCTACCTGGGAGGGCTTAACGTCTCATCCAAAAGAAGTTAAATTGTTACAATGAATTCTAACTTTAATAATCTTTTCTCAATCAGCGTCTGTTGATTGCTGACGTTTGGAAAAGAATAACTTCTTAAAAGGACAGTCAGCGTGGATTCAGCATAAGCACGTCGCGCTCATCTAACCCACTGGAGATCTCGAGATATTACTGACCAGGTGGCCAAAGGAAGCACAGTCGACAGTATACATACAGTTTCGCAGAAAGTTTCTAACAAGGTTCCACATCAATAATTGACAGCTAAGAAAATGAGTCACATCTATAGCAATAACATATGGCACTAGATAGGTAATTGACTTAAAAACAGGAAAAAGAGTATAGCAATAAATAAGAACTTTTCAGGTTGTTAAGAAGTTACATGGGGACCGCTATTATTGCTAATAAACATTAGTGACTTGGATGAAGCAAAACATCCAAGTTTGTAGCAGATACCAAAACAGGAGACAGAGCAAATAATCAGAAACAATGTGAACACATTCAGAAGGACTCAGAGCTCTAAAGTACCAGTTCAACGTGGATAAGTGTAAAATAATTAGTAACGAAGCAAGGAACAAAAGAGGAAACAAATATTAAATGAAAAAGTTCTACAATGTGATCAGGAAAGAGATCGAAGGGCTATTGTGGATAAAATTATAAAATGGCAAGTTCAATTCTTGGCCTTGGTAAAAACGTAAAGAGGTACTTGGCTGCATTAACAGAAGGATAGCATACAAATCTAAATAGGTTGTATTGTTGCTGTATAAGGCACTGAAATACTGTGTGAAATTTTAATCAGTCGATCGGAAGAACATTATCCTCGAGAAGCTACAGAAAGCAAATTTAAAAAGAAAGGTTAAGTGAGTCGGGCTTAATAGGAGGATTCAAGGTAATTTACATGTTCATGATTATGAAGGAAATTGATAAAGCTGATTCAAGTAAATTGTTTACTGTGGTAAAAGCTTAAAAGAGCAGGGTACACAAGTTTAAAAAGTGGGAAGATAGGAGTAATTAAAGAAGTCAAACAAGTATTTCTTTACCCAAAGGGTATCAGAGCTGTGGGACAAGTTACCAAAGAAGAGATAATCAAATAAATTGAGAGTGAGAGGGAGATAGAGAGCTGGTGAGCAGGCGGGTAAGTGGGGTTATCTATCAAAGGATGGGCTTATTGTGCTTAATGTCCATTTCCTGTTCAGCAGAACATATACATTTTTAGAACAGGGAGTGTTGATGATACGTAGGAACCTAGCTCAGAAGGGTTACTGATCTCCACAGTGTGAGGGATTGGATTAAGATCAGCAATCCAAACATAATTTTCAAAATTATCAAATGGTTATTCATACAAATTAAGAGTTCTCAGGGCAACTCTGGCCTCTTTGCACTTTAATTCACTATTAAAATAATTGAAAATGAGGAAAAAGGGCCCCTCTTCGCAATTACATAGTACCCTCTCATCACAGTAACTGTTGGCATTGATGACTGGTTTGATCAGTTATTCAAATATCCCTTTATTTGAATGGAAGTCAAATTTAAATAACATTGCAGTGCAATTCTTCTTAAACCATCCTTTTTGTGGTATATGGTAACAGAGCAAGCAAATATGTGCCTAGGCTCAAAGTGCTGTTTTAAACTAGAATTGTACTCCTTCTCCAATACTGTTCCATTAACAAATTGGGGGATTAACTTAAGTAGATTCCAATAAACAAACAAACAGAGAAAACACATGAGAAAGATCCTCCAAATTGCCCAGCTGGAAGCCTCCTGAGCAGGTAGCATGACTGAATCACTTCTGGACTAGGTTCAGCACTCACAAGCTATGTGCTTGCATTCTGAAGGAAAGCAGAGACATCACATCCATCTCACTGTGGCAATGCCTTTACATGGAGGTGGTGAAAATGGGGGCAAGGGGCACTGCCTTATTTATACTCATTGCAACTGTGCACTAACCCTATCAACAAAGGAAAGCATGAGTTTGCAATTCAGAACTTCCAAAACAGTACTTATGAAATAATCATCACTTTGGAATGTTGGCAACTCCGATGCCCACACTACATTCTCCAAACACAAGGATTAGCTATGGGTTCCAGACTGTAAGCAAGATGTAGGAATGATGGATTGTGTTTAAGCTAGATTTAGGGAACACTGATCATTGTATGAGTGTGTACAAAGGAAGCCATTTCTTAGAAAAATAAGCCTCAACTTAAAATACTGTACACTGCTGAATTATCTGATTATACAGTCGGGGATCATCCAGAAACTTGCACTTTCCAGCTAGGACCACTGGACAGAAGTGGGAATCTGAATTGATCTTTCCCCTCTCTAGCCCAGGGATACTGAAGCCAATTCTGCACTGCCTACTTGGCTGAAATCAGCTAGCTCGGCATAGACCAGGGATCTAATCTGGGATCTTTCTGGCCTCAGCACCACACCATATTGCACATGGATCCACATGACAGGAGCTTGCTTTTGAAGGAAAACTTCAAATACACTGCATTGAATTTTGTGTGGAAACTGAAATCTAACCAACTGAATATTTAGCATTCACACAACCCTGTTACCTCCACTTTAGAATCAATGTTCTACAGTTAGTCCTTTAAAGCACTATTTATTTTCTGATATTTCACCTATCAAACACGTCAACAAAACCAAAGGGTTAGCTTTTCCATTACTTTTTTGTAGAAAAGTTCAGTTCCCTGTTCTACAAAGTTTCTCTTGCGTTGATCCTGAGAAATTCTAGTAAGATTCGCACACACTTCACTGCAATAGGGCAGTATTCATGGATCAAACTGTCACAGTCAGACTTATTGCTCCCATTGGGATTTCAATAGAGTGCGCAGAAAAAAAGAGTGCTTACAAAGATCGAGAATGAAGCAGAAAGGCGTAAACACTTCAGTCTTGGGCTGCTTTAAGGACCTCATTTACAAATAATGAACATATCAGAACAATTCTGTTCCGATTGAAAAAAACGATGGGAATTTTTTAAACGAGCTCTAGTGAAAGTTAAAACATTTTTAGCAGTGAAGGAGTAATGCAGCCTTTATTCTGGTGAAAGGGTATTCTGTATACATTACATTTTCTTTATCAGGTGTTGGGGCCTGGGAGGGAGGGGGAGGAGGTGGGAGGAAGTAGGGGGTGGGATCCCTGCTCATCGAGGTAAGGGATGTCAGCGCTGGGGCATAAACACTTTACACTTCTCATACTAACTGTCCAGATCAAATATCTGCAGGTCAGCGTCTTCCACGGACAGGAAAATACAGCAACATTTTCTCTACTTTGCTACAAGATGCAACTTAACCTCAGATGTGCTCCTATAATTGACCACAGTGGTATTTCCTTTTCCTACCCCAGTTGCCATCACTTAGAGCAAGACAATTTGTGAAAAATTGTGCTCAATTATGAGCAGTTCTGTGCTGATGAACTCACATCTACAAGAAGCTGAAACCGTCACACACTCACGTCACATAGGATCCTTCAGGTCAAATAGAGATTTATCGAATCAGCCTGGACTGAATTCTAAACTCAGGTATTAGAGAAGAAAGAAATATTTGCAAGTTCACTGCATCATTCAGTCCTCTCATAATTCCAGATTGTATGTCTCATCACCCCTGTCCTCGCTGACCTACATTGGCTCCCGGTCCGGCAACGCCTCAAATTTAAAATTCTCACCTTTGTTTTCAAATCCCTCCATGGCCTTGCCCCTCCCTATCTCTGTAACCTCCTCTAGCCCAACAACCCTCCGAGATCGATGTTCCTCCAATTCTGGCCTGTTGTGCATCCCCGATTTCCTTCGCTCCAACATTGGCGCCAATACCTTCAGCTGCCTCGGCCCTAAGCTCTGGAATTCCATCCCTAAATCTCTCTCCCCTCCTTAAAACCTACCTCTTTGACCATCTGTTCGAATACCGCCTTACGTGGCTCAGGGTCAAATTTTGTCTGATAACGCTCTTGTGGAGCGCCTTGGGACGTTTTACTACGTTAAAGGCGCTCTATAAATGCAAGTTGTTGTTTTAACAATGAGTTACACAAGATTCGAGTGCCTACAGGCTCTTCCAGGGATAAAGATGCATCACAGCTTCTTTAAAAAAAATAGGCTTCCTGGCACTATTCAGTCCATGCAGAGCCATACAAGTACAATACTCCTCAGATTACAAAGAAATACCCTGGGATCTTTCCAAGGATCACAATTTACTCTCTCCAAATATTTCTGTTGTGAGCCCTGTGCTGTGTGGAGCACAGTCCAAAAAAAATGGAATGTGCAACATTACAGTCCAGTTCCAGTATGTCAAGTTTTATATCAGAGGCCAGGAGCTTTTTACTCTTAGCCTGGGATTTGGGATAGTAACAGAAAACCATCCTCTGCATCGCTCTCCCACATTATACTGCCCATCACCTCCTGATCATCCACTGACCTCCTGCTGGAACTATGGGCTGGATTTTGTCAGCCCCGAGGAGGCGGGTCTGCCGGTAAAGTTGCAGGATTTTGGGGAGGCTGGCAAACCTGCCCCCAACCCGCCTCCGTGCCCTTTTGCCAGGAGGTGGGAAGCCGTCCTGCCCCGGGTCCCGTCTCCTCGAGGCAGGAAAGGGATTAAATCCTAGAAAAAAGGATTATCCCTATTTTTAGCTCCGAAGTGCAGGCTTCCCGACCTCGGAGAACCCCGCCAGTGTGCAGGAGACGAGAAGGAGGTCAGCGGGGAACGGAGGGGTTTGAAAGGTGAGATGTAGAGGTGAGTGATGGGTGCAAGTGTGGAGTGGTAAGTATGTAAGGTGAGTGTAAAGTGTTATAAAATGTTCACTTACCTTTGTTTCTGCCTACAGCCTTCAGCCGCTGTGGAGCCGGAGTCCCGACATCTCCATTGTAGATTTCACAGACTGGCTGTTGGATCCTCCAGGTGATTTCTGCAAAGTTGAAAGGTTTGATGAGTCCTGAACACAAGGACTCATCAAACTACACAGAATGTCAGTGTTTGACAGCTTCACAGAGCTGTCAAACGATGACATTTCTTCTTTCAAGAAATCTTGACAGATGGGACGTCAGACGTTGACGTGCTCTGTCACAGACTTCCCCCTAATTGGCCTGCTGAGCCCGCTGGGCGGGCTTAACAAGGTCAATCAGGGGAAAATCCCGCTGGTTGGCCAGAAGCTGACTGAGGCGGGATTGAAAGCCGGCAAGCAGCAGTCCCACCTCCAAAAGCTTCCCATTGACAAAATCCAGCCCTATGTGTTTACGGGCACAGGATCAAGCTGAGCTGGGATGGTACCATTGGTCTGAGAGTCCAAAGATGCTCGCTGTCCAGATGCATACATGAAGAACAGCTACATGGCCATGGTAAACACCATGACATATACTCTGGGCACAGGCATGAGTGAAAACCCACATACATATATAACTCCAAATTTACTCTTGCTGTTACAGATTGCAAGGTCTCACTGTCCAGATATCAGATAGTTGAACAAAATTTCAGGTTATTTCAGCTAGAGTACAAAGACTACATAAAAAATAATAGCAACGACATTGTATTCATTATGTTAAGAATTAAGCATTAAGAAAGCACACAAGATTCCACTTCCCATACATATATTGTTCATTATACAATAACCTTATAAGCACAGATACTGTTTTTAATCTCCTTAATCTAATAAAAGCCAACTGCTTAATAATTTCACCCCTTATTATGCCACAACGCAATAGCTTATTTAGTTAGATTTGGTTCTAAACAAGAGAGATCAGGTGTACAGTAGATATCTTCAAGGTTTTCACACGTACAGTGAGGTGAGAAATCAGCCATAAATCTACCTGACTATACAATAAAACATATCCAACACAAGCCTTGTTCCGCTAGAACTAATAAACCAGGGAATTATCAGATTTATGCTGCCATTTGATGTCCTGTATATATTACATTAAACATCAAAATATGTCATGCTTAGACCTCCAATAGACCAGAGGACATATATGGACCTCAGTGCAAGCAACTCTAATGTTTAACTATTAGTTAATGTCATACTCACATCGCTCATATCTAGAGGATTTAAACCCTTTTAACTCACTTGCATCTAATTATTTTTGAAGTTCAATTCTTCAGAGCTTCTTACTTTTGACATTTTTTTTTTTAAAAGGGGGAATTACCATTTCAATCTCAATACAAAAACTACACTGAACACAGCTCCAAAAATCACTCCTTACTGAAAAACATACAGCCCAAACATTAGCTGGATGTGAACGTATTTAAATATAAGCTGCAATTTATGAAAACACATGCCTGAAGTAACTCATTAAATTTATGAGATAGCATTAGTTTAAGAAGGTGTCACCTCTTCTCACTTCCCTTATTTAATTCGTACAACAGCAATTCCACTTATTACAGTTGCTGGGCTCCAGTTGCCAGGGGCACAAAACCAATGTGTGCGCGAGAGAGAGAGAAATGCGAAGTAGTGAGAAAGAGAGAAAAAAAAGAGTGCTACAGAGCAAGAGCGAGAGCGAGAGAGAGAGAAAGAAAGAAAGGAAGTTATATTTATCTCCTATATATGCACAGCTCCCACCCAATACCATTCTGCATCAGACACCATATGAAAATGCAGTCATCGGATCCAGTAACAATTCCCAAGACTTGTGTAAAAGTGAGCTCCCACTGCTGCCCAAGCACGGTCAATCGGTGGTGTCACACTGCTAGGGCGCCTGATGCTGCAAGAGTGATGCATGTGGCATCGGTAGTACTTTATTAATGGAAAAATGCCGAAAGAGCGTGTTCTACCAACTCGCCCTCAAGGAAGAAGAAACTCTAGGTTTACAGAAGCTGCGCCACTGTCATTTTTTTATTTTAGCCAAAAGGTGTTACACTTTCTTAACTTTGAAAAGCGTTTAACCATTATTAACCAAACTATCAAAGCTTCCATGCCTTGAATAATTAAAATTATAGTCTAAGTGACTTCACGTTAGGACTTGTGGTATAAACAATGATATAGAAAGTTTACAAAAAGGTTGCAATCTTCACAATAATGCAAAAATCAAAATTGCATTATTTGAGTTGCGACTCATTGAAAATCTCATGCAATTTAACCCCTAACATTAGTGCTTTGAACCATAAACAAGCCTCCAACGGGGAGGCTGGGGATGACAAAAGAAAAGATATTTAAGCTTTGTTAGCAACCATGTAGCCCACAACACTGCAAGCTGACATTTAAAGCCTGTGTGATCATTCACCGTTCAACTAGATGCCCTCAGCCTTCAGATTTACAAAATGCACCTAAATACTTGGGTTGTGCATCACAAACACATACACACTGAAGATGGCCTCTACAATGCGCTTTTGTCATAACCTTTACTCTCAACCATCCAATTATCTTGCTTAGTGGACTAGGCTAGAACTGGTTTGATTACTCAAGCATGTACAAGCAGCACAAAGCATTGCAACTACAGAGCTTCCTAACCACAGCACAGAGCACACACTACATCGCAGTAAAGATGGAGTGCCGACCAAACCAGTGCTAACGTGGCCCTAAAACAATACTCTTAGTAGCCTCTTAACTTTTGGCCAGAAGAGTTATTTTTAACTCATTCATAATACATACACAAAGCAAAGTCAAAAGCGTAAGTATCTGTCTGCTAGTTATTACTTTGCACAAAAAAAATTCTAAAATTAATTTTCCCTTTAAAACCATTCTAACCTCAGTACAACCCATGGAGGGCTCACCACTTACATCGCCTTGGAAAGAGGGTCAAAATATTTCTGCCCCAAACTTATACAATTTCTGAAAGCTGAGGGACTGGACACTGAAGTCTGCTAAAACACTTGTTTTTGCTACGTGGATTCGAGTCCAAGCTCTCTCCCTCCGTTGGCTGCAAGAATACTGTACCACCTGCAGTGAATGTGGAGTACTTAATTGATATGGGCCCACAGCACAAAATCTGCCCCCAATTTGACAAAAATTGTATTCAATTATAAATATCAATAGCTCAGAGGCTTTACTTTGAATCTGCCGATGTTAGATTGAGTTGAAAGCACTAAGTGACAATGCGGAGTGCAAAATGTGTCAGCACTGACATCCGTCATGTTGATGCATGCACTCATGCAAAAAAAATGTAAAATTCCAAAATGAATTTCAACAGATACAGGAGATTAATAGCCAACAATGGGAAAGAATTGAGCTTTTTATGGGACGAGGAAAATGATCATTTTTGGCAGAAACAGACAAGAAATGTTTTGCAGCCAAATGGCTAAAACCTTAAGCAATTATGTGAAATGCTGAACAAAAAGATTGAACAGTTTAGATGTGCATGTCAAATCAAATGGTCAGAGCCTTGAAAGTAAAAGGCAGTCTCTCCATTGCGGAGTTAAGATGGTACAAGGAATGCACACACAAAACATTTATCTACTTTCTCTATAGCTTTAAGCTCCAAATTACAAACACCCTCTCAGCAAAATATTCAAGTAACTGCAGAGAGAAACAAATATGGCAACGACTGACATGAACAAAAACTATTTAAACTACAGATAGAGAATTTAAACAAAGGATTAAAAGCCAATCATCCTTGAGTAGAGTCAACCAACCAAAATGCAGTTTCACAAAAAACATTCTCAATAACTTGCTTGCTAAAAAATTGAAACACTCTTGCCATAAAATTACCCTAATTATTGTGGGCTATCAAGGACACAAATTGTCACAGTGAAGGGTACAATCCTACATCAAACAGTGAAATAGGTACGCTTCAGAAGGCAGTCTGTGGACAAGCCTGAAAATAGAGAGTAAATACAATGATCATCTGATCCCAGCCCTCTCGTTCCTCTTGTGAATTGCATTTAACATAACGAAAACCACTGCTGGCCACATCAATGCAGTGCAATAACAGCCATCTCAATATAAAGCTCCCAGGAGAAAAATCTTTTCTTTCATTTTGACAATTCAAAACTGCAATCCATTATCCCAGATGCCCCCACCCTTACTTTTTCAAAACCAAAAATTACAAAGGTAACAGTTACCTCTATTTCTTCAATTGGATCATAATGTTACAAAGTACATAAAGTAAATGAGGTCACAAATCACCAATAATTACAGAACGCAGTCTTGAAGTTATTTGCATGCTGATTTTGACTGATATTACTATAGAAATGATAATGGCGCTCTCTTTGTGAACCAGAAGACAGTCATCCTATTGAAAGATTCAGATGCTGTTCTAAACAGATAACGCAAAACTGGTGCTGTTTATGAAAGTCAGTCCCCAATACTGGATTAGTGATGACTTCATTTTGCAGTATTATGGATAATTACATAAAACAGCGATTTAAAAAAAAAATTGTTTGCCATATTTGTTTGAAATAGTAACTTTGTGTAGCTGTCTTTTGAGGACGTATTACAAGAGATAGGATAAAAGGTGGTTACTAATCTCACGCCTTAAGACTACATGTTTTGGATCACATGGCAGGACTTCCAAACATCACCCCGCTTCTCAAAACAAGGGGTTCATGTTGGACGCTGGATTGGCTAACAGCTCATCCGTGCCTCATCCAAGGGACCATTCTTCACATGAATCTAAATAGTGAGGGTCTCAGACCAAGGAAGGGGAGTCACAGCCACAGACCAACCTTGCTCTCACCCGATATCCACACATATGTCTCAGTGGGATGGGAAAATCAACCAAGGTTCCCACTTCAGCCATATTTATAGCTGCTCAGAATGGTACTGATAACACAATTTGTGTAGCAGGACATAATGGACAGCAATCAGGTGCAACAAGAACCAGAGTTGATTTTCCCATCCCTCCAAAGTGAATCGTAACCAACTCCCAAATCTCCAGTGCTGTGCCTTAGAAACATTAACAGCATAGACAGGGATCAAACCGAGGAACTGGCAGGTTTATAAGACTCAGTACCATACAATGCAGCATTTATATCCACTAATCAATAAGAGATAGGTTATTTTTACAGCAGCTTTGAGGGAAATGTCCTACCTTATATGTTCAAAAGTATTATTTTACTGCAACAATGTACATGTAAGTTATCGAACACTATTATTGTAAACATTATTACAGTCTTGAGACTGCAGGCATTAGGATTAGACAAGATTTATGGAAGAATTACATTTCTGCAGCTTTATCTTCCAAGTTTCTCATTTTCACATAATACAAGTCGGAATACAGAAGTATATATCCTCCAAGTTTATTGCATAGTATTTTCAAATTAACAGAATCCTAGTCAAACATTGTGAAACTCAATGTGATAGGGTTTAAATGGAAGAACTGATTCAAGGAAGCCTGACTGCATTATCATACACAAGTGGATATCTGGGCTTGAGCTAGTCATCAAACCTATTATTTGTACCAGTGCCTTTTCATGCAACCGATAACAGAAGGATGATTCAACCCTAGGAGAATGACAAGTGCAGAAAGCCCACCATCACCACACTGTAGCATTTTGCTGCTGCAATTAAAATAGCACCTCCCAGGAAGGAGGGTAACAACTGCCAGAATCACTTCATCATCCAACGCAGGTGAGAAAATTATCATGCAAGTTTGGCCTTTAGAAAGACAGACAACCACAATGAGGTACACAATACCTTTTTTTCTCTTCTTACATGACAGAAGGTTACTCTCCTCCTTCCGTCATTAATCTCTGGTAGAAAATACGAAAATCAGAGCGAGTATTTCATAATATTTGTGAACAGTGTCCTTTAGTACTGTATGCTACTCTAAGTGGAACCAAAGTCTTTTGACTTCCCCACTCTTTTGGGGTGATCCAACTTGAAATGAACCCCAACTGAAAGCATAGGAAGAAATTCTCCATCTCTTTGAAGCAGCTGTGAAGAACTTACATGAATGTATGTAGAAAATGGCCCATGGTGGACAGAAGAGAAACAGCATTATTAGGGATTGAGGAGAGATCATAAGAAATAGGAGCAGGAGTAGGCCATTCGGCCCTTTGAGCCCGCTCCGCCATTGAAAAGATAGGTTTTGAGGTTTTTAAAGATAGGGAGATAATACGGAAGGGTTTAGGGAGCGAGTGCTGAAGAGTAGGGTCAAGATGGTTGAAGGCTGTACCACTGATGGTGGTAGGGAAATTACTTTAGGAAATCTTAACCCGCTTCCAAGTGGGTGCAAGTCCAAAGCATAAAACTGCCTTGAACTAAGCACAAACTGACACATAATTAACTGCCTCACTCAAGAAAGGCCACAAGACTGGCCAGTGTGGGAAGCAGCAACAGCACTGGTGCAGGAGGGAAAGCGATTAGGGAAATGTGATGCACTTAATTTGTCACCTCAAATTGCTCGCATCATTACTTCCACCAGTGGTGGACCTATAACCATCAATATTTCATTCTGGTGTTACAATGTTACACTTTCTCTTTCCCAATACAAGTTTGAAAAGACAAACTCTGTAAATGTACAGCTGGGTGTCCCTCACCATTCAAATCCTGTAATATTACAATTAAAATGGTTTAAATAATGTTTTTACATATAATACAAATATATGTAAAGACATCCTGTGAGGTATGATTTATAGTTAACTCATGGCACTTAGCATTGCTCTCACACCCACTGCCCATGACTTACCAGGCCAGTGTTCCAGTGAGGTATAAATCGGATCTCCACAGCTTCACAACAGATCTTCCATTTCTCATACAACTCAAACTATTGTCGGCCATAAATGCTCTTTTTAATTTAACCAGACAAAGCAAGGTGCAAACTGCAATTCTGTTTATTCAATGTGCATCACTCCCATAATCCACAACACCAGAACAAATCGGTGTAGGGAGGAAGAGGAGAGCTGCAGGCTTTCTTCAGACACAAGCAATGACCTGAGACAGGACTTTTTTTTTGGAGGGGCCTTATTTTTGCCTAATGATGTAGATTTTATCTTTTAAACTTATCAAGCAAACAAACACATCTGACAAAACAATGGAGCTTGATGAAGCACAGCACAGCTACGAAAGGAAAGAAGGTGGATGGGTCAATGAGCAGCGAGATGCCTGAAAAGGTAGATACAATGCTGCATTCCAGAGATTGTTCACTGATAGAGCAAGGGGGGAGGGGGAGATGGGGGCAAACAATCAGTAAATCTTCCTCTCCTGCCCACTGACAAAAAAATACTAAAAGCCTTTGCTGTAAAGACACATTATGTAACATAATTAAGTATTGCACTGAAAAAATATGAACATGTACATCAAGCCTTCAGACAAGCATTTTGCAACACTGACAATTTTCCTTTCCCTTTTAGGTTACAAATGATTATTTAAAAAAAAATCAACATTACAGCTATCAAACACTTTTTAATAAATCTAAAACTTTGACTATACAGTAACATTCACTGAACTTCAAAAATAACTCATTGTACATTGAGGGGCTTTCAGACCTGTGCGAGAAATGTGATAAGCCCCCCACATAACTGAAATCTTTCTGTCCTTCACTTTGGGACATCCGGTGGTCGTGAATGGCGCTATATAAATGCAAGCCTTTCTTTCTTTAAAATAAACAATTGCCCCAAATACAATGTGTACATTACTGCTGAAGTTCTAATCACCAATGAACGAGAGGGACCATCAGTTTGGTTTGTCTGGTGTACGGCTGGAATCGTGCAATAGTGGAAAGACATTACTGAATGCACATTACTGAAGTAGCTTAACAGTTGATAGACAAGTCAATAAAGCATGTAGAATCATGAGGTACAGTGGCAGCTTGAAAGTATTCGTAATGTGGAACATAATAAACAGCATAAAATTTAATATATTCAATAAAGTCAACTTGTAGAGTACAATGTAAAAAATGTCACTGACACAAAAATATCTTTCTGCAGCACGTTCTTCATTCCAATTAATTAATTAAGAGCGTTAAAGAACATAATTGATGCATTCCTAATATGAGACATTGAAAAGCCATTTCTGCAATCAACTGGAATCTAATGGGCAACACCTTTTCTTTGTTGATGTAGCTATAAAACTACAATTACTGTTTCATTAGCTCATACTGAAATAAATATTAGCATCCAAAATAAATCTCTCTCCACACAAGAACTTTTTGGGGATTCTGTAATGCCAGGACACTGACTTATGGTCGTAAATCCTGATTACATGATCTGTCAGGTTATTAAAATCGCAAATTTGGTAATCTAGCCAAGAATCTGGTATTTCTGCTTCTAAAGTAATAACAGCGTCAGGAAAATACAAATATAATAGGCCGATGGTCATCTTGTTAGGGAATTATAACTTGGGAATCTCCTGCTGCTTACAATAATAGAGTGGGGGACAGCCGTGGAGAGCAAGAGCAGACGCCAGTGGAAGGAAAGGAGCTGGAGCACTTGAGGAGGTGCTTGGGGCATAAAAGACCAAGAGGACCTTAGAAGTGCCAGCATAACTTGGTTTTAAGAGGGAGAAGAGTGCCAGGTTGAACTAGGAGGATTCAAGGAGAAGAAGAGTGTCCCTATGAAAGGGTGAGGAGTTGGGTGGAGGGCTATGTTTCTGAACGGAGTCTGGGGGGTGGGTGGGTGTAGAGTGCTTTTGTGAACTGAGGGGGGTTGGAATGCAGGAGTGTGACGATAGTGAAATTTTTGAGGTAAGTTACAATCTGGTTAGTTTGTTAAAAATACAAACGTCACTTTGCTTTTCCTTTCTTTTAAAAATGATTTAACACCTATTATTATGAAATATAAAAGTTCTTCAAATTAATCATAGCGCATCATTTCTAATTTAAAAAGTCACATTCGCCAGTGGAGCATGTTCCTGGGGCCCCCTCGAATTGTAGGTCTTAATTTTTAAACTTAAATCACATTCGTTTTACTTAGACATTTCAACATTTAAATTTCCCCTTGAGGTTCTCACATACTTATTATTTTATTCTGACAATACCATTTAAGCTCCAAAGCCAGTAGAACTACTTGTTTTCAGGGATGTGCTTCAATTGGTAGCTTGTTTAGAAGTGGTTGGTCAGCTTTTGATAGCTTTCTAGGTTGGCATGTATGAAGACCCTGATTGAATCTTGCCACATATCTGCCTACCACAACTAACCATATCTGTCACTCAACACCCAGCAGCCTAGCAAGCTGCTTTCGAAAAGCCGGTATTTGTTGCACAATGAACAGAGACATAGGACTCACATTACTAAAATACCTCCCAAAATATCAGTGTGCAGGTAGTATTTTCCCACCATGTTCTCCCCTCCTCTTTTGAAAACGCGGACACGTCTTGGGGTACAGTTCCACTGGTACCTGATCCAAGCATCCATTCTTCGTCTAGACAGTAACCGTCAGCAGGATATCTGCTGATGGGAGAACATCGCAGTTGAACCCTATCTTGTCCTCACCCACTGTGCACACAAACGCAATTTCTACAGCAAGGATCGCTGGAGGTCGGTCAGGAGTGGTCACTCTGGCTGATTTTTCTCTACCTAACCCAGAAGCACTGCATCTCTAAATGCAACTCCAACTGAGAACAGCTAACGCAGTGCACACAACTCATTAATCTTGATCTGTAGGGTTCAGTTCCACACAGGACAGTGCATTTAACAGCATACTGATCTGGATGTGAGGCAATATTGAGAGAGTTTGCACAGGGTTTATTTTAATTATAAAAGCAAACAAATGTACATCATGGCACACTTAATAGATTTACTTTAAGATAAATTAAATTGGTTTAATTCGAATAATATAAATCACCAAGTTCCAGCAGTATGACACTGCATGGTATAACATAAATATAAAGTTAAACCTGCACAGAACAGAAATTTTACATGTATAACACTGAAGTAATTAATTTGTCCACTAAATTCCATCAGGGTACACCATATTCACTTCAAATTCTCAAACTGATTAAAGCTCTTTCCATTCTTAAGCAAAATTATATCAGATTACCCATTATTTTCAATGGCATACTTGAAATTCCAGTACTTGTGGCTTAAACCTTTAAGTGCTGTGTCAGAGAGAAGTTTAGTCTTTGAAGTTAAAAATATGAAGACACCACTGTCCTGCTTTTAAAAAAGAGAAAACAGTAAAGAATCTCATATATTGGGGTCCAAAATGAGCAGAAATGACAAACACTTCACTTTCCGTGTGATTGTGATATTCACAGTCTAGTATTAGTAAAATGATAGAAATACTTCTGAAACACCTTTTTCACGTGCATTTTGTTCTCACTAAGGCCAGGTATAGCAGTAGTGCTAGGGAATGCAACATTTTCAGAACACAATTAGATTCGAGTGAATTTTCCTTTAATCACAGCTAACCTACGTCATTTGGTAAAACTCTTGTGTCTCAATCAGAAGGTTCTGGGTTCTAGACCCATTACAGGACTTGAATACATAATCTAGTGTGATACACACAATATTCAGGATAACGTTCCTGTAAGCTGCGCAGCCATGCAGCGCTCCAGGGACCCCGCGCAACTGGCTTTTCAATGAGGAAGAACCGCGCATGCACGGTATTTTGAATGGCCCGCGCAGCCCCTTAAAGGGGCCGCACAGCACCAAACAAAATTACAGTGAACATTGTTGAGGAGTCGTGCATTTTTGGAGGTGCTGTCTTTCAGATGAGACATTAAACTAAAAACCATCTGCCTCGTCCTAATTTTCAGGTGGATGTAAAAGAGCCCATGGCACTATTTGAAGGGTCGCAGGGAGTTGTCCCTGTGCCCTGATGAACATTCCTCCCTCAACCAACACTACCAAAAATGAAATAACTAGAGATTAATCTTATTTGCTATTTTGGAGAGCACGTTGTGTGCAAATTGGTTTACATATTTGACTAAATAACACTGACACTTTGGAGCGCCCATAACACATTAAGGTGCTGTACAAATGCAAGTTCATTTTTTTTTTAAATACTCACATCTGCCCAACATGCCATGTTTCCATTTCTCATGCAAGCTATCCTGTGGCTTCATGGAGATTGTCAATTTAGTGCTGAATTCAGGGCAGTGTTGTGATGTTGTTCAAATACACCAGGAACTGGATGCAGACTGCGAAAGCATATCTTTTTACGTAGGGCTCTTGCAGCCAGCACACAGAGGAGACTTTGATCCCATCAGTTTCGGGTAGCTTTGAATCCAGGTCTGAGAAATAAAATGTCTACGTCTAACCTTCTGCACCACCCAGCCCCCAAAAGCTCAGCTTCTGATATATGTACTTGCAAACCTTTGTACCAACAGAATCATATCATGAACATGACACAAATGAGTATCTGCAGAATTATTTAATATAAAACTGTTTCAGAAGTGGAGTACTGGGTGTGCAATACTTCAGACTTTTAGCTTGGAAAAGTGAACACTCATTCTGGGAACTGTCGCAGGAATGAAATGATTAACTCACCAGAATACAACAATGTTGTATAAACTTTTCTATTCAGACCCTGAGATATAGTGCTATAATTTATTGTAATCTATACTTACATAAGAATACTTTCTTTGTATTATGTAAAATCCTGATTATCTTCCCCCACCCCACATCTCCTCCTTCAAGGGGGAAGCGAGGATAGTACAATGGAGACTGCCTATGGTCAACTCGCTTAGGAGCCAGGCTTAAACCATTTGTTAGTACTCCCTCACCCAAATAACTTGTTGAAAACTAGAGCCAGTCTCACTGTGAAATCCAAATCTCATAAGGACATGGGTATTTCTGTTGAAATCGAACTTCAGTAACAATGCATAATTCTCTCACCACCCTGCCCAGTAACTAATGGGTTAATTTTCTACAAAACCAACCACCAGTTTCCCCTCTTTGCTCTCTGCCTTTCATCTCTGTGCAGGTCATCAAATGACCCGATGCCTTCCGTCTCTCTGCAGTCCCACACTAGAAACGAGCTCTGCGTTCTCCTGATCCAAGAACACTACACAAAAGAGCAACACCAGTGTATTGATTTAGAAGTAAAGAATACCTACATTATTTTTGAATTAACTATCAAAAGTGAATTCAAACTGTTGATAGGAAACTAATTATATTCTTTAAATATTGATGTGGGAGTTAAATAATGGTGCTTTCAGTTTTTAAAGCTAAATCTTTTGAAGTAGCATTTTCAGTTATTATTTAGCCTTGAGATGTGACCAAATGACTTTTCACTTTTCAAATTTAACAGGGGATTTTCCCCTAGCCACTGCAGATGACAATGCAACATCAAATTAGGATTTGACTTTTGCCAAGCCAGTACCCTATATTAACCCTCAGCAGCTGGCTTGTCTTTGAATATTCATGCAGGCTTCAAACCCTAAACAGATCCTGACCTTAATTCTATCCGACCTTAATCATCTGTGGATAAAGATCTCAACATGGCAGAGACCCCAATACCATTCTCCATGTGACTACCAAATTACAAGGCTTTCTACAAATCAAATCCCACTTGACGATAGCTTTTTAGAAAAGGAATACCGTACCCAATTCTTGATGGGTCCTAAACTGTATTACATTCCCATTTATTTATAGGAGTCTTTATGATTATCTGCATGCCCACCTAAGACTCGTTGCTACAAGCTCACCCAAGATTCGTTGCTACAATATTTTCTCTCTTTCAAAAGTGCACATTTGATTAATACCTTGCAACCATAAACTCATTTTCATTTGTCAGTCAGTTATGATTATACCCAAAATATAATAACTACAGAGAATAGTGTGTAGCATATAATGGGGAGATTTAAAACTAAAGAAATGTTGGGTGAGAGAATAATGTGTTTTTAAGTTTCAAGATCCTATACATTTCAAACTTCATTTAAAGCATTCAAATTTAGCAATTTACTGAAAATATTTTTGTAGATATTACAGGATACATGTCTCACAATTATAAAAGCTATCCAATACACAAGGGCTAAATAGAAATGCACACAATTCTCATTTCTCAATTTTAGCCAAATGAATGATAAAAATTCAACTGAAGACATTATTTCTATCTCAAATATTTCATACACCAAATTATTATTTATTTGTGTAGTAGAAACCCAGACAACTGCAATGAAATAAAATACTCCTCCGTACAATTTCACAAAATTGTTGCCTTCTGCTGCTCATAAAATGCCACACTTAACATATTTTCATCCTGCAATTACAAGCTTCCCAGCACCCATCATGTGGATTACTGAATGCACAAAAAGTACCTGCCATCTCAAAGCTAATTGTCTGGGTTTTTCTCTCGTCTGAAAAGGGATGGCATAAAATCCATGAGGTGTTTACATGCTCAGAACTAAAAACCCTCGTGCTACTGTAGAAAACACCTCAGCGTCAATCATACATCACCAGTTATTAAGGCCAACATTTCCTCCTAACTGACTTAAACACAGTACGGTAATGTATTTCATTAATTCATTGTTTCCTATCTACATTAATATAGGACCCCAGTAACCATTTGTTAACCTTCTGATTTGCAACCCAGTGGTGTCCTCTATCTATTTATTTTTTGAAGACTTGTTAGGTTACGTGAAATCATGCAAACCTACTGAACAAATTTTCAGAAAATTTCTAAGTTATCAGACGTTACACAGTTTCATCAAAGAGCAAAACACCATCAATGCCATACCGTTTTGAGAAGTATTTTCATCAATGCTCTCACTGCTGGACTGCTCAAGGGTTGGTATACCCTTCTTCTGGCTGCTAGCATATCCTTTGGATTTGGCAACATAATCCCTGTGTGATTTTCCATAAGGACTTGTAACAGGTGTTGAAGTACCATCGCGCTTTGAGAAAATACCACTAAAAAACCTGAAGAGTTTGTGCTCTTGGGAACTGGACCTCACAGCACCTGTTAAAAAGCCATCCTTCCCCATCTCCAGGTTTTCAGAAAGCTTGTGAATGTCACTATTGTCTAAAGTCCTGTTCTTTCTTTTCCCCCTCTCCCAACGTCCAGGCTCGGAGAGTGGATCCGTTTTGTTCAGCACTTCCCCAACATCCAAGGTGTTCCGCTTCTCATTCGTTAAAGATTCCCCACAGGAAGACTCGGGCTTTTGGATTTTGAATTCACTTCCAGCTTCCACACCAGAGAGACAGCTGGAGCTGCCATGATGTTTTGTCTTTGATAACGCTTTAAACCTCACTAGTTCTCCATTCCAGTGCCTGAAACTGAAGCTTCTTCTGAGTAAACTTGGATGCCTCTTGTCTGTTGCCAAAGACGTCGGGGGAGTTTGTTTGATGGCATCTATGCAAATGGATGAACAATCAGATGGCAGAGATGATCCCACTACAGGGGCTACTGATAGTAAACCATACTCTCCTTTAGGAACAAGTTGCTTAGAAAAGTCAGGCTCTGAACCAGGAGATGACACTGTGATTAGCTCCTTATCCCCTAAAGGACTCTTCAATGAATCATTTGAGTTTCTTTTGATGGTTGTCTCTATTTTCCTCAAAGCCGATTTGCCATCTGCTCTTGGTGATTTCCTTGGATAAAGCGCCTCTGTATCAATGGACTGTAAAGGTGCCGTGAGCTCCTTCACACAAATGGCTCTGGCCGCATCTCCTTGTTCACTTCCTTCAGTGCAACCTCTGCCTCCTTGGTGGTCCTTTCCCTGGTTTGAGATATTGATAGTCCCAGTAACCTGTTCTCTGGGTTGAGCCCCTGTCCTCAACCCCTCAGTGCAAGGGCTCCAATTTTTTTTGTTCTTTAATTCCACATCCACCGTCGCCAGCATGCTGCTCGGTCTGGTTGAAGTCCCATCTCTGCGCCTTAATGTGACCAGGTCTTTGGATGGATTGTCCTTGAGTTTGAAGCCCAAATCGCGGGACCTCCTGGCCACCTTCAGCCTGCCCAGTTCCAGGTGGCCGGTGCTGAAGGTCCGAAAGCTCCGAAGATTCGCTTGCGGCTCGAATTCGTCCTCAGCTTCGCTACACTCGGCCTGACACGGGCTCCCAGGCTGGTGGGCACTGTCGGGACAAGCTTCGGATCGGGGAGAATGAGAAGGTTTGCCGCCGGCCTCGGCCGTGGTGGCCTCCCGTTTGACGAGAGTGAGGGAGATCCGATAGACAGTCTTCCTCTGAGGAGTCCCCCTCTTCATCATCTCGGGGTACGGCTCGCTGTCCAGCAGGTACATGGCTCCTTCCACCGCCTCTGTTCCTAGAACATCCAACACCAGGCGGATCAGCGGCGGAACATCCGACACCAGGCGGATCAGCGGCGGAACATCCGACACCAGGCGGATCAGCGGCGGAACATCCGACACCAGGCGGATCAGCGGCGGAACATCCGACACCAGGCGGATCCTAGGTGTGCGTAAATCGACTTTATACAGGATGCAGCACAGAGACAGACTCAGGTGTGTGAAGAGTGCGAGCTCGGGGATTGAATGCCATTAATTCCCTTCTTCCTGGGAGCTGCAGACGTGCAGTGGGTTCAATGTTACACCGCCCCCTGTGAGCGGGGGCACCGGGCAATGAAAGAGTATGTCTGGGCTCGGAGCAAGCCGAGCATCTTCCCAATGAGCCGAGAACCAACTACAATCCGCCAGCCCGGCGTGTACAAGCACCGACTCCCGGGGGCGGGGGGAAGAGGGAGAGAGCGAGCTCCAAACACCGGCCTGGATCTCCTCCACACCATGGGAATGGACTTCTAAAGGGCACAAACCTCCAGCTTTTCAAATAACATGACACTCTCTTTAAATAAAATCAACGTTTTGCTGCACTAAGGCTAACCTACTCCGCTTTTCAAAACGCAGAAATGAAATTTTAAAAAATCTATTAAAGGACCACGGAGGTTGTTGACTCGTTTGGCTGAACCATCTGCAAATCTCGCTGTATTTTCCAGTCTGTAACCTCACCTGGTGCCACCTCTGACAGGAGCCCTGGCTGTAGAATAATAGCCTGCAAATTACTGTAGAATAATAGCCTGCAAATTACTGTAATAGTTCAAGCACAACAAGCTCCCATCAAACTCCGAGATCAAGTATGTTAGCAGAGACACTGACCATTTTATTTTAAATGCCTACGTTAATATAGAAAGTAGGAACAAACGTCAACTACCTGCATGATTCCAACAAAAGAGTATCACTTAAGGGCTCCAATAAAATAAAGTTTAAACTATATCCATTGAAACTGTGAAAATAATCCCAAAACTGCAAGCCTCATCAAACTGGCACTTGGCTCTTCATTTCAATGGCTCCATCCAAAATTAATACCAGGAAGAAATGTTGTCTCAGTGCAGTATATGCTGTAATATGAGGTGAAACCAATCAGGAAGGTCTTGGGTTCTATCCCAGGTGTTTGCCAAGTTAGTTGATCTCAGGCACTTCACAGGAGTGTTATCAGACAAAATTTGACATAAGGAGATACTAGGACAGGTGACCAAAAGCATTTTGAGAGGAGGATGGAGAGGTTTAGGGAGGGGATTCCAGAGTTTAGGGCCTAGGCATCTGAAGGCACAGTCGCCAATGGTGGAGCGATAAAAATTGGGGATGGACAAGAGAACAGAATTGGAGGAGCGTGGAGATCTTGGAGGGTTGTAGGGCTGGAGAAGGTTACAGAGATAGGGAGGGATGAGATCATGGAGGGATTTGAACGCAAGGATGAGAATTTTAAAATCGAGGCATTGCTGGACCAGGAGCCAATGTAGGTCAGAGAGCACAGGGATGATGGTGAACGGGACTTGAAGAGCATTGAAATAGCAAGTCAAGAGGTAACAAAGGCATGCCTGCAGCAACACTCAGCTACAGAGGGAAATCTTCAGCCTTGGTCCTGTATAGTGACCCAGCTAAAATGTGCACATGTATGTCAGATGAGGACAGAATTGGAGCGGTATCTGATCTTCCGCACTATGGAATCGTCCATTAAACTTTCAGGAGTAGAAGTTGAAAATTGAGATGAGTGGGGAAAGAAATTAGTTTTACATGGCAAAATATATTTCCTACAATGTTCCTCCTCCCTGCTCTGTTGAGTTAAACTTTCCCCTACATGGTTCTCTCTGTACATTTACACTGAGGAGAGGAAGAAATTCTCAGAGCATACTGCAATGCTACAATCTAGATTGCTTTACATGCCAAAGACTAGAAACACACGATTCTTTCAGGAGCTATTCATGCTACTGCTCATTCAGAACCAGAGCAATAAAATCCATATTTCTGCTGCACTGAGAGTTATTTTTATATTATCTAGAAGTTTATATACAAACATTTTTAACCAAGTGAGAAAGTGCTTGCAATCAACCCACCCTCAGTGAGATTTAAAATTTTGTTAATACAATCTCACTGCCAAAAAAAAGATTTTGAACACAAAAATAATGTATGGCATTAAAACATCTGAAATAGCACTGCAAGGCTAGTGGGAAAAGTAACTGGAATTCCATTAATATAAGATGTATCCAATAATAACTAAATGCTGAGGTGTAAAATATTACTGATATTCTAGAAGAAATTAGAAAATACATTATTCACAAAACAAACGATTTCCAGAGGTTAATGAGTCCCTTATTAATAGACTGGGACTCATTGCATTTATGGAGCTACATTCATCACCGAGAGCTTCAATGAAGGAAAAACCAGCTATATTTGTAATTAAAGCCATTTAATGCCCCATAAATGATATTGCCCAAGTTGTATACGGACACTGTAATGTTCTGTGTCACTGAGTGAAAGGAAGGTTCTATGGGGAAGGGGCGGTTAGTACACTCCTAAATTACACACATGATGAATTCCTAATCTTAGTGATGCCATCAAGGGAGATACCAAGTTACAAGGAAGTAGAAAAAAATGTAAATCAGCAACCAAGTCAACTTCTGTCCCTTTTGCAAATGTCCTATACGCTAGCTCAAGTGAGAACCAGAATATATTTGATTTAAAAATGTATGTTAAAATATTCAGTTTTAGTCATTAACCATGCCATAAACAATTGAAAAAATATATATCGGTCACTATCCAGCATTTATGAGATCTATTTTTGCAAGAACTTTCAGCAATTACCAGAATGGGAGCAGGAAATAATTAGAGACTGAGAAAGTCTGAGTAAACAAAATTAATTTCTTCCCCTTCCTGTATTTTTATTAGTCTTATTTGTTGTAGTTTGCCTTTGTGACATGACAAAACTTTTTTTAAGCTTAGTAATTCGTAAGATTCCAATAGGGATGCAGAAACCTGGACCAGCCCTCCTTGTTACAAGTTTATAAAGAAAAAAATATCACTGAGCAAAGTAAAGCAGCTTTAAAAAGAGAGAGAAAGAATGAAGATATTAAAGGAGAACTGAAACGGTATTACAAACAGAAAGACACAAAAAGGAAAAAGTATAACAAATACGCCTGATCTATGCGGAGAAAGCTTACATTAGTCAGAGCAGAAATGCAGCAAACTATTGTCCCCAAAATATGTGGTTAAATAATTTTTTGAAATAAAACATATGTGGCAGATTTGGTAGTCTCTGGATGTTCACTAGCCCATGAGCTAACCTCACCAGAAGGTCATCAAATCAAATCTATTGCAATCTCATCCTCATGGGAAATTCCTAACACAAAGTCTTTTCCCTTGAAACACAAAGTTAATGGTGTACGGGACAAAACATAATGCAATTACATTAAGCTAGACTGTAAAGCTCCACACAGCCTCAAAACCAAGGACTTATTGCACTAGTATCGTGTGAATAGGACTGCCAAAGAATCACACCCTGCTAGGAGATGTAATTACTTCCCAGTCCATGTCCCACTCACCCCTGTCCTTGCTGACCAACATTGGCTCCCGATCCCCAACACGTCAAATTTAAAATTCTCATTCTCGTGTTTAAATCACTTCATGACCTTGCCCGTCTATCCGTAAACTCCTCCAGCCCTATCACTAGACTCCACCAGAACTCTCTGTTCCTCTGACTCTGGCCTCTCGTGCATCCACCTCTTCCTTTTGCCCCACCATTGGCAGCCATCCCACCCTCTCGCCTTTAAGGCCCTCCTTAAAACCAAAGCTTTTGGTCACTCTCCTAAAATCTCCTTTGTCTCAGCATCCTTTTTTGTCAGATTACACCTCTGTGAAGCATTTTGGGACGTTGCTCTACGTTAAAGGGGCTATATAAATGCAAGTTGTTTTGTCGTCATTCTATACAATATTTTTGTTGGCATTGTACAGCTTTCATTTTCCATTTCAGTAGGTTTTCTTCTGTATTAAAATGAGACTTACAAGATTATTAATTTTCAAATACTGCAGGATGTTACCTTAGATTCAGCAGTAAGATTAGGCAAAGGTGAGAGAACATAATTCTGACATTACATTGCTGCATTACAAATAAGATGGTGCTCGTGTCTCTAGCAGGAAGAAATGCCAGCTTAAACAATGGTTTTCCTTCACACCACTAAAGGTATTGTCCCAGAGACACATATAGACAGCAGCATTCTTTCTGGCCGCATGTAAGCTCTCTTGCCTGGATCATTGAAGGTGGACCACAACCAGAATATTAAAGCTGCAGTGCCAACTTTTTATATCATCATCAGCACTCTGAAACCCTTACTGCAATCCAAATGAGGCAGATTCTACAGCACTGGAGCTAATACAAGCAGGCCTGCTTTAACTTCGTTCTGTACAGTATAAACTGGCTGTTAGAAAGATATACTGCAGATAGGATAGAAAGAAAGGACTTTAATTTATATAGCGCCTTTCATGACCTCAGGATGTCCCAAAGCGTTTTATAGCTAATTAAGTGCTTTTGAAGTGTAGTCACTGTTGTAATGTTTGAAATGTGGCAGTAAAATTGCACACAGCAACGTCCCACAAACAGCAATGTGATAATGACCAAATAATCTGTTCTAGTGAAATAAACACAGAAAATGCTGGAAATACTCAGCAAGTCAGACAGAATCTGTGGAGAGAGAAACAGAGTTAACGTTTCAGGTCGATGACCTTTCGTTCTGGACTGGGACCTTCTGACTCAGAGGCGAAAGTGCTACCACAGAGCCACCCGCGCCTGTCATGGTGATGTGATGATGGGAGTAAAAAAAAAGCAATACAGGCAGACCAAGATAACAAGCGAGACAAACCCAATCAGGAGCAGAGAACGAGACAGAAACACAATTGAAATTACACGGTGGCAAATCCAGAAGAGATCAGACAGAATACAGAAGTATGCGACTTAATGCTGAGATGGGTATTTCAGATATTTAGATGATCAGAAATTGAAAATCTCAGGTTTCCTCAGTTGAAAGATAAAACAAATCTTGAGCAGAGTTTGAACAGAATAGCTGAGACATATCTGTAACGGAAAACCTCCATACAGGTTTTTAACGTGCTTTATTACTGAACCATGACAACTCTATTTAACAGGGTCCATCTAATTAGGTTTATAGAATACATTCTGCCCAGTATTTATGGTGTGATAGAGGGCCCCCAAACATTAACCAACCTTATATTGGTTGTTGGTTCATTTATACCGAGACCAGTAGTAATAGTATCAGTTCCAGCCAGGTAGTACCTCATTTATAATGCCCAGCCCAAACTACAATTCTACTGGCCAAGACGAAGCTTTACCCTTGCACCCACACACTCAACATTTAAATCAACTTCAGGCAGATATACAAGGGTCCAAGAGAGACTCCCGGGCATTTTTTAAAGCAGGTTTGGCACCAACTAAACTGGAGTTGATGCGATGTTAAATGTAAGTTGTTTGAGACAGCTTCCTCCAGAAGGTCTCGCACTGCTCCTCCCTCAAGTCAGATGGAGCCATGACTCCAGGGTTACATTGCAACTTGCATGCTGTTTCACAGCGATATTAAAGATGCAGTTATAGAAGGATAGTTAGTGTGACTATGTGTACGAGTGGACTTGTGTACAAGTGGACTGTTCTTGTACTTCGTTGTTCAGCAAGATACAAAAAATATAATCAGAAGACACCTTTTGACTGATGCTACGTTTAATGAATATTAATGAAACTCTCACAAAGAGGCTGTAAGAGTTGCTTACTAAAAACAAGGTTTGTGAATGAGCCAAATTTTCTTAAGGGAGAGGAAAGGAACTCACAATCTAAGAAAGTAAACAGCCAAACAAACCAAGGCACTTGGTTTCAGGCCAAATACTGTTACCTTGTTTGAAGAAATTTGTTTCACTGCTACCTAAAGACTTGACTATTGCAATGATGTTGACAAAATAATTGAAATCAGCTGGCTGAGTTGAAAGGGTGGCAGACTTGTAAAAGGAACTTTAAAAAAAAATTCCCCATAGCTTTTATTAATTTCTATACTTTTATATATTTCTAACACATGCACTGCAAACAGACCTTACTGTTGAGCCAAAATAAGTCACAAAAACAAAAAAGCCCACAATAACTCCTCCAAAGACACAGCCATCACTTCATTCATTATTCATTCATGGGATTGGTGTCAAGTGCTCTATGAAACCCATTCTTTCCTCCTACCACATACAATTTGTCCTATGCTTGAAATCTTCTGAAGAAAAATTAAACTAGATTTCTTCTTCATCGCAAAGATAGTTGAATAAAACTCCAAAATATTTATCTACCCTTAACCTGACCAGTTACTTTGGAAGTTTGACATGTCCATGGTCCCTTCTGCAGCATGTAAGCCATCATGTTCCATAGACTATTTGAAATTATCTGGCTATACTGAAGCTCTTTCCTGGCTTTTCACTGTATTACTTTTATGCTTCCTTTCTTTCTTTCCTCACCATATGTTCTTCAGAGATGCACCCTGCTGATATTACCAGAAACTGACAGGTTGCAGGAAAGCATGTTGGCAAGGACTACTGCAGGCAGGAAATGATGTGCATCAGCAATTCCTGCACACAATCTACCACAAGGAGCATGATGCTGTGGTACTCAAGAGCTGATCTGCAAAATACAATGGCTCTATAAAGCAAAAAGCATCTCTGTATTTCCCATTGTCATTCTTCCCATCATATTTTGCAAGACAAAGTAATCAGCTCCACCCTTCAATAATGGGAGACAGATGAATATTTTGAACCTTACACCCAAATTATAGTCCTTCATAGGTTCAATTTTTTAAAATTCACTAATCAATTTTCTTTTTGCTTCCTGAAGGTCCCGACTGTTGAGTACACTTCCGTGAGCTGGCACCTTGCCCGAATGCTACTTGAGTGAGCCCAGTTTTGTCCTGACCCAACATCCACATCCTTTCTAGCATTGTCATTGGAAAGCAATCAGGAGCAAGGATTCTAGCTTATTTTTAACCCTCCCTAACACAATTGGCCTCAGAGACCCTGGAACACTCCAACTGCTGGCCCAGCTGAGATCATTGACCAAGAATCAAACTTGGTACTTTCCTGGTCTGTAGGTCTCAGTTTTTAAAAAAATATTTGTTCATGGGATGTGGGCGTCGCTGGTAACGCCAGCATTTATTGCCCATCCCTAATTGCCCTCGAGAAGGTGGTGGTGAGCCACCTTTTTGAACTGCTGCAGTCTGTGTGGTGAAGGTACTCCCACAGTGCTGTTAGAGAGGGAGTTCCAGGATTTTGACCCAGCGACGATGAAGGATCAGCGATATACTTCCAAGTCAGGATGGTTTGTAACTTGGAGGGGAACTTTCAGGTAATGGTGTTCCCATGGGCCTGCTGTCCTTGTCCTTCTAGGTGGTAGAGGTCGCGGGTTTGGGAGGTGCTGTCGAAGAAGCCTTGGTGAGTTGCTGCAGTGCATCTTGTAAATGGTACACACTGCAGCCACGGTACGCCGGTGGTGGAGGGAGTGAATGTTTAAGGTGGTGGATAAGGTGCCGATCATGCAGGCTGCTTTGTCCTGGATGGTGTTGAGCTTCTTGAGTGTTGTTGAAGCTGCACTCATCCAGGCAAGTGGATTCCATCACACTCCTGACTTGTGCATTGTAGATGGTGGAAAGGCTTTGGGGAGTCAGAAGGTGAGACACTTGCTGCAGAATACCCAGCCTCTGACCTGCTCTTGTAGCCACAGTATTTATGTGGCTGGTCCAGTTAAGTTTCTGGTCAATGGTGACCCCCAGGATGTTGATGGTGGGGGATTTGGCGATGGTAATGCTATTGAAGGTCAAGGGGTGGTGGTTAGACTTTCACTTGTTGGAGATAGTCATTGCCTGGCACTTGTGTGGTGCAAGTGTTACTTGCCATTTATCAGCCCAAGCCTGAATGTCTTGCTGCATTCGGACATGGACTGCTTCATTATCTGAGGAGTTGCAAATGGAACTGAACACTGTGAAATCATCAGCGAACATCCCCACTTCTGACCTTATGATGGAGGAAAGGTCATTGATGAAGCAGCTGAAGATGGTTGGGCCTAGGACACTGCCCTGAAGAACTCATTCAATATCACACAATGCAATGCACCTATCCACTAGGCCACCAAAGGAACTATGAATTAATTATATAACATAAGAAATAGGAGTAGGAGTAGGCCATTCGGCCCTTTGAGCCTGCTCCGCTATTCAATGAGATCATGGCCGATCTTCTGCCTCAACTCCATTCACCGGCCCTATCGCCATATCCCTTGATGCCCTTACTAGTCAGAAATCTATCGACTTCTGTTTTGAATATACCCAATGACTGAACCTCCACAGCCCTCTGGGGTAGTGAATTCCAAAGATTCACCACCCTCTGTATGAAGAAATTTCTTCTCATCTCAGTCCTGAATGGTCTACCCATTATCCTGAGGCTGTGGCCCCTGGTTCTAGACTCCCCAGCCAAGGGAAACATTCTCCCAGCATCCACCCTATCAAGCCCTGTAATAATTTTGTATGCTTCAATGAGATCCCCTCTCATTCTTCTGAATTCAAGAGAATACAGGCCTAGTTTACTCAATCTCTTCTCATACGACAGTCCCGCCATCCCAGGAATCAATCTCGTGAACCTTCGTTGCACTCCCTCTATGGCAAGTATATCCTTCCTTAGGTAAGGAGACCAAAATTGTACACAGTACTCCAGGTGTGGTCTCACCAAGGCCCTATATAATTGGAGTAAGACTTCTTTACTCCTGTACTCAAATCCTCTTGTAATGAAGGCCAGCATACCAGTTGCCTTCCTAATGGCTTGCTACTGAGATATTCTTCAGGATAGCCTTTAGTACAACCATCAATTATTGCCACCATAGCATTTTTTTAAATTAAAATGAGCTCAAATTTTCTTGTTCCCCCCCCCCCCCCCCCCAAACAAAGAGGTTTACCTATAGTGCAGAGAGACAGGAAACAGGTTAACATCCATCATTTCCAAAATCGCAAGATCTTGATCTCAGTCCCTTCACTGTATGAATGACAGCAAAGTCAAGACACTTTACAACTTTATAAAATTTGGTGCGCGAATCATCTAAGGTTGTCTTGCACAATTCCTCCAAGCCATTAGCCCATGTTTGGGAATAGGTTGCCCAACTGACTTGTCAAGAAAGGTACATGATGCAAGGAAACCTAAAGAGGGAAGTTTCAAAAGAAACTTCACAATGGAATAAACACAACATAATAATTTGAATCCTAAGAATGAATTCTTCTTAATACTCAGGCGTTACTGGGAATCTAAAACACATGATGTTAAACACACAGAGGATAATTTTTCCAATTAACTGTATGGTGGTGCCAGCTGAAATTCACAAATCTAGCTATCAGTCAGAAAAGAGAGACTTGAATTTATACAGCGGCTTTCATGACCTCAGGATATCCCAAAGTATTTTACAGTCAAAAGTTCTTTTGAAGTGCAGTCACTGTTGTAATGTAGGAAAACGCAGCAGCCAACTTGTGCACAGCAAGATCCCATAAACTGCAATGTGATAACGACCAGATAATCTGTTTTTGTGATTTTGATGGAGGGATACATATTGGCTAGGACACCGGGGAGAACTCCCCTGCACTTCTTCGAAAGGGTGGCATGGGATCTTAAACATCCACCCGAGACAACAGACGGGTTTAATGTCTCATCCGAAAGACGGCACCTCCAACAGTGCAACACTCCCTCAGTACTGCGCTGGAGTGTCTGCCTAGACTTTGTGCGCAAGTCTCTGGAGTGGGACTTGAATCCACAGCCTGCTGACTCAGAGGTGGGTGTGCTACCAACTGAGCCACAGCTAACAAATGGTCAGAACCAGAATGCTAGATAGAAAACACTGAAGATTTATTACTGGCCTTCCCCTACCATCTCTTTTCTTCCATCCTCAAGCCAGGAACTCATCCCACAAGCACCAGCAATCCTCCTGTAACTCACCTAAATGGCGATTCTTCATTTCTAAGCTTAGGCAGGGAATTTTGCAGGCTATCTGAATAAAGATTCTATTACATTGGTGCAAATGACCTACTTGAGTAAATGTATCATCTACTGAGTCATACAAACTGTTAAGGTCCCAAGTAGAATCCAGATCTGTGCTGAGTTAGCTGATCTCAGGCAGACAGGCAGTAGGATGCATTGCAACTGGTCTCTATACCCCAGGGCCAGGGAGGGACAAAAAGTCAGCAGAGGTGCTGCTGCTAACTTCTATCCAATGACGCCTGCTAGGTGTGTGTATGTTGGACAACGGCAAGATCGGAATCAGTTACCATGCCCGCTGTGGTTGAATAGATCATCACTCACAGATGCGGCTCCTAAATGAATAATGCCCACTTGGGTGAGGTACTGAGGGGTGCCAAGCACCAATGTAGCCATACCCCATCACGGAGTCGCTGATTTCAGGAGAGAACAGAAATCTGGTGGGGATTTTTTTTTTGGCATTATCAGATGCCTAGTCCACTAGCTTTCCTAGATTTGCATTGTCAAAGCCTTGTAGGATTTCACTTGTTTATGTTGGTTTCTGATGCCAGAATCTGAGACAGCTGCAATTTCCACCTGTTTCCACCAGAAGCAGCTTTCTTCAATGGATGCCAATTACACTAGTTTGTGAAAAATATAAAAGATTGTACTGCACAAACATAACCCACCCAGTATTAACCGATGCCATCCCCATCACTGTGTGAAGCAGTATGGGGCATGCAATCCAATAATTAAGATGCAGGCAGCTACACTGCAACTGGATGCTGGACAAACTGTACAAAAAAGACTGCTGCTTTACTTTCCAGAGTCTCAGCTTTGCATAGCTCACAATGAAACTGCAGCAGCTATAAAACATACCATGGGCCAGTTCCCAAAGTGCAGTGAGATAGAAGTCTCAAGTCCAATGATTGGATTCTTCCAACTCAGATTCCCATAAAAGTGCCATTTGCAGATTAACACTTGTCAGGAGCCAGCTGAGGTGCAGATCCTGTAACATCAGCCGTTGCGAAGTGATAGATAGCATTAGTATTTTTCCCCATTTAACACTCTCCACAGTTGTACATACATTAAGCACTAGCTCTCCTCTCCAGCAGAGCAAAGAGAGCAAGCAACAGAATGTTCCTCCATAAAAAAAACTGTCAAGCATTTTGTTTTTTGATGGTTGTAGTGATCCATTAATATTGGTTCTAAACTTCAAGTTTTAGTCATTTGGACAAAGTGCATTTCCTGTCAATTGTTTGCATTATCAGTTCTTATATCCACATTGTCTATGTAAACTTTTCATGCTGCAATTTGCACACCCGTGCCAAAGGAAATATAAAAAAGGTCAAAATGTCTAACTTTAAAAAGAGGACTGAATTATGGCTTCACACTTTGGTTCAAGTACCTCCCGGCCTGAGCCCACTTCATCTGAAGACTACATTTGGTCTTGACACCCCATGTGCAACACTACGGAAGATCTTGGTTAATCTCCTGTGGCATTGCACACATTAACTGAAGATCAAGTGTAGTCTTCAGATGAAGCGGGGGTTAGAGGCCGGGAGATAAGTGGGCTAGGCTGGATAGATTTGCGTCCCAATTTTAAGTCATACATTCTGTCCTTAATTTTATATTTGCATTGCAATCTCCTATTAATTTTATATTTGCATTGCAATCTCCTATGTCCACATTTAAAGTACCTCAGCACAGCCTCAGAAACACGTCCTACTGTACTAGTGTATGGTTTTCCATTTCCCACCAACCATCTCTAGGCCTGAGTGCCACTGCCAATTAGTGCAGAATTTGGGGCAGTTTTGTGCTGTAGGCCCACACTCACTAGGAACTGAAATTGAAACTGCCCAAACTTATTTCACATGGGACTTTTACAGCCAGCAGAAAGAACAGACTTCACTCAATTAGTCTGGAAAAAAAGTGAAAAGTCACTGTCTAACCTTCCATATCATCCAGTTCTCCAAAGTATTAAAAATGTTGTAGAGAAAAAACTGTATTCTTCAGTAAAATAATCTTCAAATTAACACAAAATTTTCAGTTTTTCACTTTGTTTAGTCACTTTTTCCAGAAAAGCTTCCAGTGCAAAATGCCTCTGACAAAACACTCGCTCTGTGAGCAATGATTACATGTTTAAATACATTTTACATTTCTTTGTACAACAAAAACTGAAATCCACTTCTCATTTTCCAGCAAACTTTAAATGAGCTGTGTGAGGAGTCTCAGGCCAGTTTCTGGAAGATACCATCTTTCAAATAAAACAGGGAGTTCCTGAAGCTTTCGGATAACTTTATGCCAAAACTGGATTTCTGCAATGCTATATTCCAAAATTGCTACCAGATGAATATGCAGATTTACAATTTTCTCTAGATGCAGAATATACAAATACTGCAAAAGGTAAATCCACATCTACCTGCACCATTGTAAAGGATTAATAAGAAAATGAGACACTTGCATTGGACTACAGCAATTCTCCAATATTCAGAGTGTGTCACAGGTACACAGATTTTGCCCCGGTGAAACCTTACATTTCTCTGCAAAGATGATTTATTTAGAACATTCCAAACAGACATGAGAAGACCATGTTTAATTTGGGAGTATTTGCTGCAATTTTACCAGAAGAATTAGCAAGAGGGCATCTAATATTGCAATGCAAAGCATGTCATTGCTTTATGGGGACTGAGTGGTGTAGTCCAACAGAACATGGTGTATTTATTCACTGTACCATCAAGGAAGCAAAATCTAACATTTAAAAAGGTATCCATTAGGTGCTGTAAGTTTCACAGTAAAAGAACAATTTTAAGAGCTTCCAGGTACTGCATGGTTATGCCACCACTCTGCTCTGCACCCTGCACAGCTAGCCCAGGGTTAAGCATTTCCACAACTGCACATTTACACTGAAAAGTCTGAATATTATCACAACTGATGACACCAAGCAGAAAAACAAAGCAGCTCCTTATGTGGGGGTAACCAACACAGTGCGTCATGGAATGATAGGATGCAGGTTAGATCCTTGCACTCTGCTGAGTTTCCATCTACGCTTCATTGTTTGGGGGGGGGGGGGGGGGGGGGGAGAGAGGGAGTCATCTCCCTGAGCTGCTCCAATATACCTCCTTGAAGCTGACCCAAAGCAGTATTGACAGAGGGCTGAAAGCAGGTCACCACCTGCCTGCCAACCCATTTAGTCTCTTGGGCACTGGAGATGCATGGCCTGGGGAGCTGATAGAGGGATCTCACACTATATTGGCTTCTTTACTTCCTACTTTTACAATGGCAAAATGTAATCACAAGGCAATTGAGAGTCAGATTTCTCACCAATAGCACGCACTCACTATTATCAAGGTAAAGACAGCTACTTTTTTAACAGTAACAATTAATTTACTCTGGATAAAGAATGAAATTGACTGATTAACGGATTTCACAAAAAACTGCATAAGAACAAAGAGTGGGCTCACTAGGCCACTAGGGGTATCTGAAGTGATTAAAACCTTTGAAAATGCTTTCGAACCTAGAAAGAGATTATGTACTTCCCAAAGAGGAAAGCTGATTGATTCCTACATCTGCTGATTGCCATTCATAATCTATCTATGGCATGCATTATGAAAAGGGTTTCTCAACAGCGATAACGTGCTGCAGGAAAAATACAAAACCCAAATTATCACTCAGGGTTTTGCCTACACTGGTGAAAAAAATAATGAACCAATGGCTTTTAAAGCTTTGGATCATAATTTAGTTTGGCCACAATTCTCTTTACTTGACTTTAGGCAAAACAGTTAATAAAATTGACCTAAGCTTCGAGTCCTCATCATAGAACAATACAGAACATAACTGAAAAAAAGAGAATAGTGCTTTAATCAGCTTGGCAAAGGAAAAGTGGTTACTGTGAACCTCACTTATATAGCCCATTTGTTCAAATTCAATGCATATTAACAACCAGACATGTATCCACCATTGATTTCTGGGAAGTCTGAATGACCTTTATGTAAAATAATTTGGAGTCAATTTACTTGTTTCAGAAACATTTTATATTCACAAGCCGCTCTAGTTTTTTTCCCTCAATAAACATTTATTTCTTTCAATTCTCAAAGACAAAGACATGGGGGGTTGAATTTCTGCGAGGGGATCTCCCGATCGTCCAATATAACTTGGGCAGATGTTCCGCGGAAACTTGGAGAAAACGTGTCAATGCCATTTAAGCTGTTTCTCTGGTGTTTCCACAGATCTCCCGCCAGTTACAGTGGATGTTCGGGTGAAACCCCCATTGAAATTCAACCCCATTGTATTTTCATGCACCTCCTTAGTCTAATTATCACCTTTGATATCTTCATCTTCGGTCCTCCTTCATTTATCAACATCCATGGTCTCGTTATCTCCTATGACCTCAAGTGGAACTCCCATATCCCCTCCATTGCTAAAGCTGCTTTTCCTCTTTCAGCCAAACACATATTTTTTACTCAACAACTTTAACTGTCTCTGAAGCCCATGTCTGTCCAAATTCTCAATATTGCTCGCTCTTCTAGCACTTCCCTTGTACTCCTAGTTTATCAATCTGATAGGCGATTCCTCTCTCACCTTTAGTCTCTCTCTATTTTATTGGCACTATTATGGTCGATGCTCCATCTCACATTTCTTCTAGTTCCACATCTGCCACCTTGCACTCTTCCTCCTCCCTGCATCCCCACATGTTGAAATCAAGACTCACTGGGCAATCTTATACACCAAATTGTTCTTTCCCACAATCTCAAAATTGTGGAACTCAACATCCTCCATCCTATAATTTTCAAGCTTGGCATCATCTATTCACTACTTTTGTGAATTATCTTGTCTTCTCTTTCATTCCTTTTAACCTTGGTGATGATGTGCACTATGGCTCTTCATCTTTACAAGGGATCAGGCAAGAAGTGGCGGAGAAATTAGGGGAGTTGACCAAAGGCAAGGTTGAATGGATGGTTTTGAGGAGACGTTTGAAAGTTGGAAGAGAGGTAACTCAGTAGAAGGGTTTAGGAAGAGAATTAAAAGTTGACATTTTGTCAAGTGTTTGAAGCAACAACTGGCGATAGTGCTAAATCAATTAAATAGTCGCTAAAATGGAACAAAGGAATCAACTGCATGTTCTGGGTATATCCCCGACAGATAGAAAATAAAAGGGTTTTGTAAGAGTTCCTTTAAAACAACCTAAGCCTATAGCACCACTCTCTATAAAATTCACTGCACTCCTCACTGAACAGTTTAATGACTGAACTGGGGTGCAATAAAGCCTCAACGCTTCAAAATTTGATTGTGAAAGGGGGATATCGCTTGATTCGGAGGAAGGTGGGGGGAGAAGTTATTTCAATGTGAATTACTGGCCTAGAAACGCTTCTTAAAAATGATTGACATATCTCTTCCTAACAGATGCTGCTGTTTGTTATCATTTAAAAGTGGCCTCATGGAGACCAGTCATGTCAAATCTCCCAGTCAGAAGGGACACCACTACTCAAACACTCGACTCTTCGTCACATACTCAATTGCTCTGCTTGCCAGCCTTTCTTTATCTTACATGAACTTCAACTTATACCCTACTGCTTGTAATCAATCCCGTACTAAGTCCTGCGCTTCTATCACCTTTCTCCTCACTGACCACCACTGACTCCCAGTGCATCGACTTAAAATCCTTATCCTTACTTTCAAATCCCACATGCTCTCCCTCCACCCTACATCCCAGTATGCACCCACAATTCTTTTGACCCACGTTTTCTGTTCTTCCCCCTTCCTCTCCACTCAGCTCTAAGATAGGTGACACAGCTTTCAACCACGGTGCCCCTCTACTCTAGAATTCTCTTCCTAAACCCTCCCACCTATCTACCAACTTTCAAAAAAGCCTCCTCAAACCCATCCCTTTGACCTCGCTCTCAGCCACCTCCCCCAAGTTCTCTCCCTCTTCCTGTCCAATTCCCTGTCAAGCAGCTTGGGAGATTTTATTGCATGAAAGATAATAAAGCGTAAGATGTTGTTGGATGATGCATTCAGTAGGACTGTCTCAATCCGATGCTACTGAGGTATGCAGGGATCAGCATCCTGCTTAAGCGACTTGGTCACTGCAGGTGGTGGAGAGGAGGTAAGCCACTCATCAGAGTATCCAGCCTCTTCTCTGCTCTTGTAGCCATAGTGTTGACATTGCTGGTGTAGTTAAAGTTGTGGTCAATAGTGACACCCAGGTGGGGACTTGGCAATGGTAGCGCTGTTAAAGGTTGGGGGAGATAACAGGGCTTTTCTTATTGGAGATGGTCAGTACCTGGCACTTATATGACACACGAATGTCACCTGCCACTTGTCAGCCCAAGCCTGGATGTTGACCAGGTGAGGCTGGCATCAGCTGTCCCTTTCTCACAGGAGTTTTGAATGGAGCCAAAAACTGTAGAACTGTCAGTGAACAGTCCTACTTCTGACCTTCAGACAGAGGAAAGATCATTGATGAAGCAGATGAAAATGGTTGGGCCATGGATGCTGCCCTGAGGATCTCCAACAGTGATGCCCTAGGGCTGTTAATTGGCCTCTGAAAACCACAATCATCTTCTTATGTCAGGTATGATTTCAGTCACTGAAGGAATTGCCCATTAACCTCACTTTTGCTGGGGCTCCTTGGTTCCATACTGGGTCGAATTCTGCCTTGATGTCAAGAGCAGCTTTTCTTACCTCTACTGTGATGTGGAGATGCCGGTGTTGGACTGGGGTGGACAAAGGTGAGAAGTCGCACAACACCAGGTTATAGTCCAACAGCTTTATTTGAAATCACAAGCTTTCGGAGCACTGCTCCTTCGTCTACTGTGGCATTCAACTCTTGTGTCCGTATCTGGATCAAGGCTTTGATGAGGTCAGAAAAAATTGGTGCTGTCAAAACTTGAATTGAGCATCGGCAAGGTTATGGGAGAGTAGGTGTGCTTGATGACAATACCGATTACTTCTTCCATCATTCTGCTTATGATTGGGAGGAGGCTGTTAGGATGGTAATTGCCAAGATTAAATTTATCCTGCTTTCTGTACATAGGACATATCTGGGAAATGTTCCAGTGTCGGGTAGATGCCAGTGTCACACCTGCACTGGAATAGCCTAATGGCTAGGAAACCAGAAAATTCTGTTGTGCAGGTCTTAAACATTACATCTGGGATGTTACCAGGGCCCATCTTTGCTGTGTCTAATAAATTCAGCCATTTCTTATCACATGGACTGAGCCAAATTAGCTAAACACTGACACCCAAGGTGGTGGGGACCTCAGAAGGAGGCAGATAGGATCATACACTTTGCACCTTTGGCTGAAGAAGCTTCAAAATTGTTCAGCTTCGTCTCTTGCACTCACATGCTGAACAGGAATGTTCTTGAAGACTCCTTCTCCGGTTAAGTGCCTGATTGGCCACCTTAATTTTGACTTGATGCAAGAGGGCTACAGAACGTTGCTCTTATCTGTTGGTTGTGGGGATGCTTAGCTATGTCTATAACTATCTGCTGTTTGGTGTTTAGAATGCAGATAGCCCTATGTCGTAGCTTCATAAGGTTGGTGAGGTTAATATGCTTTAAATTGCTTGGGTAAATAACTTACTTTTATAGGGCATAAAAGCACACATGCATTGATACAGTACATTGGTACAGTATTCTGTATGTTTCTTGTATAGAAAAGAATACTCGAATACATGTAGTATCAGGCGAGTTGTAACCTTGCCCTGATATCTTTCCCTATATCTACATTAACACAAGCACTCCCAAAAGAAACTTTGTAATTAATTTCAAAACGCATCAGCACTAACAGGAGGTATACTTAAATATGTGATGCATTTGGTACACAAATCTTTTCTTGTTTGCTACACTTAGAATTAACAAAAAAGTTGCAATTAATTTGCTTTAAACAGAGACTGCAGTAATAAACACCCAATGTATTAGTTTACAGTCGTAAAACGAGTGTCGAACCCATTGAAAATTCATCTGATTTAACAGTGGCAGGAGTCAGAATTCCAACTTCCAAAGTGCCTCTGAAATGAAGAAACTCACCTCAATGAGTGGTCTCAGAATCAGAACCACTCAAAAACATGGAGGCCGGCCATTCTGAACACGTAAATCCTCGACACTGAAGAACAAAAGTTCCTTCACCAATCCAACAGCTTCATACCTTTCCAGAACTGATTTGCCCTCCATGGTATTGGTTTTCCCATCACTTACCGAGGCCACTGCTTCTGCTCCCTGTACAACACAACCTTTTAATGAAATGTCAGGACTAATGAAATATCTTCACCCTTAACTTGCCTTTTCTTTCATATGCAGACTAGCCTGCTGTATATTTCTGCTATTTTATGGTTTTATTTCAGATTTCCAATATTCATAGTTATTTTTAAAAAACAAGAATTTCTCTGTGGACATTTCCCCCTCCCCATATCTGTGAATACATGCAAGCACAGATCATTGAATGATACAGCACAGAAGGAGGCTATTCGGCCCATCGTGCCTGTGTCGGCTCTTTGAAAGAGCTATCCAATTAGTCCCACTCCCCCACTCTTTCCCCATAGCCCTGCAAATTTTTTCCCTTCAAGTATTTATCCAATTCTCTTTTGAATGTTACGATTGAATCAGCTTCCACCACCCTTTCAGGCAGTGCATGCCAGATCGCAACAACTCGCTGTGTAAAAAATACAGATACAAACTTCATTTCAAATCGAAACAGGGAGCAGAAATGGTTGCCCAGGTGAGCGGTGAGGGAAAAGAGATAAGAAAACAAGCGGATTTCAAGATCACAATTTCCCCTCCTCTGCATCACAAATATTCCCTCATTATAAATGGGGCAGTTTCAGGAGCTACCAACTGGTGCTTTTGAATACACTGTCCCCCATTTGTGACCTGAGCAGGCATTTGATTAAACCAAACTTAAAACTAACAAATCGCCTTACCGAGCCCACAGGAGAAACCATCTCATTTTAATTATTTGTAATAATTCTGATAGGATTTTGTTTAATATATGGGGGGGGGGGGGGGGGGGGGAAGAAAGAGAAGACCATGATGGAAGATTAACAGATAGCAATAGATTTGCTTTAATCCAAGCTTGCTGCTCCAATTAAAGTCAAAGATTTCCAGCACAATGGACATTTGCTAATCGCATCTGTCCTTATTTGTAGCAAAAAAAAGATAAATACATATGCTGAAAGTCCATTTTTTCAGTTAAATTAGGATTATGAAAAATAAATTGTTTTAAGGCAGAGAGCTAGTCAAAAAGATCAAAATCTCATAAGTTGACCTAAAGGAAGTCAGTTTTCTATAATTGGAAATAAAGTTCCATTCTTGGCTTTTGCTGCTTAAAGCTAGTGGATAAGCAGTACCAGCTGTCCAGGAAATACCATAATACTTAACACGAGACTGTATGGTGGGAAAAAAGATTTTTGTCCAATAGTTTAGTCACTGTATGCAGCAGTGATCCTTAACCATTCATGGTTCCCGTGTCCTTAGCATCCACTTAGAAAGGGATGAGTGTCTTGTACACATGGCAATTCTTGTCCCGATCCGCATTGAAACTGGTAAGAAAAGGTCAATAGCCAAAACAGAGCAGAAAAGATTGATATTCACAAATTACTCGTATATTAAGAAAACTGAGCTGTAGGTTGGATAGAAGGTAGCCTTCATAATCATAGCATCAACTGACATATACTAAAATCGGAAGTTTGCCTTCAGCACTATCTGGTCAGTAAATTTTAGATTACGAGTGGTACCACTTGCACTCACTCAGTGTATTATACTGCAAAATGAGCTAGACAAAGATAATTAAAAGGAAAATGTACCACCTGCACCAGACAGACCAGGAAGTCTCGGTCTCAATCGCTGATCTATGCTAAGTTAGTAAATTTCAGCCCAGGTAGTGACAGACACTACGATTGGTCTCAGTGTCCCAGAGTTCCATGCCTGATTGCTACCCATGTTCACTGTGGGAAACTGTATGTGTGGTCATGAGGGGAGGACAGGTCGGGCTTTGCTGTGATGCCATGCACGGTTTAATGGCCTGTCTGTACTCACTAACAAGGTTCACAAGCAGTCATTTGGGGGAAGTATCAAAGTCATCAATGTGTGTGAAACCATAACATCACTGCATGAATCAGAAGAGGGGGGGGGGAAGAAAGAGAAAAATATTGGGGAAAGAAAAAAATGCAGAGAATCAGGAGCCCAGCAGGATTCACTTGTCTCACCAGTGTAAAAATTGTACATGTCCCGCAACCCACTCTATAAAATCTGATTTCGAACAAGATGTATAAACTTGTGCATAATGCAAACAAACACTCATCTGTACGGGCAGCAGACGGGAATATTATTCACCATAGTCGGAACACTTTCACCCAAGGAGGGCCGATCATACACAATAGAAACATAGAATCTAGGAGCAGGAGCAGGCCATTCGGCCCGTCGAGCCTGCTCCACCATTCAATACGATCATGGCTGATCATCCAAATCCAGTACCCTATCCCTGCTTTAATCCCCACAGTACACATATCCCACCCTACCCCCGTAACTCCACGTATTTAATTCCCCCTAACATATCCCATCCTATCCCCATAACCCCACATATTTAATCCCCCCCTAACACTAAGGGTCAATTTATCATAGCCAAATCAACCTAACCCGCACATTTTTGGACAGGGTACCTCAACAAATGTACAGCTCACATTAGATGCTTCCTTATGCAATTGCCACCTTCCATATATAAAGGTCATCGCAACAATCAACAACTTTTCAAAATACTGCAACAATAGCAGAAATACTCAACATATTAGTTTACATTTTCCAGTCAGTGTTAGTTTAACCCTGATAAAAACTGATTTCAAACAAACAGATTAACACTGGTGTTAAAATAACAGATTGGAAAAGCTAGGCTCATATTTAAAATAATAATTAAAACTTAAAGTAAAGTAATTTATATAAAGTAACACAGTGGAGGCCATACATAAAGTACTCCTTTTGAAAAACAAGATTTACTGCAAGTAAATGCAAAACCTGGTGTGGTGAACAACCTTACAGATTAGGAAGATCCCAGATTCAATTCCAGGTCTGTGATGAGTGAGCTGATCTCAACTATGGCAGCAATGGGGACACTAGAATTAGTGTCAGCGCTCCAGAGCTAGGAAGGGGGACATCGGGCAGGGTTCTCGCTCCTGGTCACTGGGCAATAACCTCTGCTGGAAAGAGTGTGTGTGTGCGTGTGCGTGTGTGCATAGCAGGTGAGGCGAGGAGAGAATCAGGTTTGGCTGCATTGCACACCACAGTTCAATACCCTGTCAGCACTCACCATTCCGGCTCACACATTAAGCATCGTCATTTGCCACGGTTAGAAGGGTTGCCACTGGCTGTGGGTCAGTCAGTACCCCAGCAAAAGTCAATGCCTTCAGAAGAAGTGGGGAGAAAATGAAACCGGACAGCACAAAATATTTCCTTTGTCAAGAACACTGCTTCTTAGATCCCTTGCACTGCTTTGCATACAATTTAAACGGGTTAAGTGAATAGAAGATTGATGTTCAGAGGTACATAGAAACTGAAGAGGCAAAAGAGAAAATGGTGGCATGATAAGAAATAAACTAAAAAATGGGAAGCTGAAGTAAATGAAAGCAGAGTTTCTTGTAAATTAGCTCTCAACTAAAAATATCAAAGGGAAAAATATTGAACATGCCACCCTAGTTTCTCACTCTCTGTGCCTAATTCTAACAAAATACTTTTACCACAGCATTCTGACATAATTCGGTTTTAATTTTCTAACTGTACATGTTACTAGGACAATGGTGTAAACCCCAGAAACACGGAGATAAAAATCCACAAGCTAATCCCTGACTAAGTATTACCCAGCATTCAACATAAATCTAATGTTTGGGCTTTTATTTTTACACTTTTTCTGAACTGAATTACTGAATGAATAATTAAATTGTAGTGTGAAAATCTGCAAATTGGTTACACTTGTTCCATTTATAGAAAGTCTAATCCAAGTCTAATCCTGACTTGAGTATAATATTTCTTGCCATACATTTAGAAATTGCGTTCAGCTCCAGTAAATGTTAAGGATCCTAATCTGCACACTAATTTGGACAATCAGAAAACAATTCGATTTGCCTTTCAAAAGGGTTGATCCTTAATTGTATGCATTTATTTCCCTTTTTTTACATAATCTCTCACCCTTTTGAAGTCCCCTGCTTTGGTTAAAAGACAATGCAGGCAGACGGAGCCCATTCTCAGTCCCCTACCACGGCTACTCCTGAACTATCTGTCAGAAAATATACAAACATACTGCGAGTTGACCCCTGTACGGTAGCCTTACCAACCCTCCCATAATTCTTAGGAGCCTCCCTTTGAGGATGACACTTGAACTCTCGTGTGGTAATTTTTGCTCGTGAAATTCTTCTTAAGTGCCAGAACTTATCACCGCCACCGCTCCCGCCACCCTCAAATTTCATCAGGGAAAATGTAGGTCAAAATGGCAACAGATCAAAGTGTTAAGTTAAAATGGTGGCTGCTACTAACCCATTCCAATAAATATCCAGGAGTTGCAGAGAACTGTGCTATTGTTACATCAACCAGTGGAAATGGCCTTGGCATTTCACGTGTATGTTTTGTTTGCTGTGCAGAGCTGAGCAGAAACACAATACAAAATGTAGTGAATGGTTCTGAATAGACTTTAATGAAAAGGACATGGAGAGAGAAAATATTGGTGGATAAATAGAAGAATGAAGTGAGGAGGAAGGGAAGCAGAGAAAAACTGGCAACCGATATAAACCACATTTCTTTTCTCCCACATCAACCTGGCACCATGCATGGTCACAGTAGCCAACTGCCTTCCCAAGGTATCACGTTTGGGATTGGGATCAGACAATGTGGGAAAATTATCAATATAAATCCACTTCAGAGTTGAATGGGTTTGAGCTCCACTATGCTGTGGTACTGTGCTCCAAGTCACAGCCTCAACCCCTCCACGTTTTTCTCCCAAAACATTTGCAAGTCTTCTGCCTGGTGCCTCCTCCATCGGAGAGTCGGAATTTCCTATGTTGGGAACTATGGGAAACCATCACAAGCCAATCCTTGAATGGCACAATGGCACCCTAATAGTAAATATTTGAATGAACGTTAGAATATCTCATGGCAAACTGTCCAATAGGATTTTTACTCCCACTCATGAGACTGACCACGCAACTGAAAAGTGACCAAGCTACGAGTGAGTTATTATCCTTTCAAGTTGGAGTCTCTGCATCAGATCTTACACATTTAATGCATTGTAAAGTTTAAAAGTTACCCAAAATACATATTTAACATTTTTACATTAACAGTTTTGTTTCAGCTTCAGAAAGAAAATCTAGGTGATAAGTAGTCAATATGGAATGAAGAAGGAACTAAGATTTCCCTTCTTATAAGACTGTCTTAATTTTTTGAATAGAAACATCCTCCATGTAGGTAGCACACACTCGCCCAGACAAGGAGAAACACAAGTGTTCCTACGTACATCTCGTTCAAGTCAAAGCTTGTGTAATACATGAAACCAGCTACACACCAATTCAAAACTCTTTGTAGAATTTAACCTTTCTTCCTGGTTTGCATCAATCTAAATTAGATTCTTTGAACAAAGTGGATTCAGTTTTAATCCAATCACAATCCAGCCTTTTGTTGAATAACTTTGCACGTTTTAATTTTTTACCAAGGGACTGAATCAAGCATATTTTTGTTCAGAATAGTCAGTTAATATATTAGTGACAATGCTTAGGATTTCGCCTCAGTGCCCGAAGCCTTTTCTCAGTCTGAACTGCACTGTATTCTCTACCCCAAGGCTACAGTAAGAATTTTAGTTTTTATGTACTGATGTAACTAAGCTATGTGTGCCTTGGACTACTTTTTTTTGCCTTCTAATCCATTTTTTTTGCATCACACCCCATCCTTTCCCACTCTAAGTATAGAAACAGTTAGAGCCTGACACCGGTACAAAGGCAGTGATAATGAAGGAGAATTAAGCTCAGCAACAGACACTCCCCGTAGATAAAATATTGCAAAGTAAAAAGAAAAAAATGTAAATGTTTCCAAAGCATCATTTACAGAAACAGAAAAGAAAACTCACAAATATCTAAATCCATAATATACACCACTGTCCTACAGACCTGAACATCTAATACAAACTTCAATTCATCCTAAATTAAAATCAATTTGTCTGTGAGGTATTTCAATTTAAGAATATCGCTAATTTTCCCCATCCACTTCACTAAACACATTAAAATTAGAAATGGTCTGGCACATAATGACAAGAATGCATGCAGAGTGACAAGCTTTTGTCTGTAAAATGTGCTCATCCATTTTAGGCTAAAACAAAGAGAATCGCTGATAACATGTGGTGCCCGACTTCCACACACCCTCCATTACCACCCACACACGGCTGCAGGCAAAGAATCTCTAACCAGACTGCTTACACCAAACAACGCCCTACATTTGCTAAGAAGGATCTTTGTAATATAACTGGGGGAAAAAACCCACAAAAGTTCCTGTCTTTTTAGCTGCAAAGTCAAAGCCAAGTGCCATTGATCGGACCTCTCATAACTTCTCAGCCAGAAGACACTGGAAGATTACTATAAACCTGTCAATGAATTTCAGAATCTCAGGAAACTATAGATAGATGGTCTGGGACAGATCTGTGTAATTCATGCACAGTATCAAGTTTCCATGCTGTTTTAATACTACAACTTGCATTTATATAGCACCTTTAACATAGTAAAGCATCCCAAGGCGCTTCACAGGAGCATAAATCAGACAAAATTTGACACTGAGCCAAAGAAAGAGACATTAGCACAGGTGGCCAAATGCTGGATTAAAGAGATAGGTTTTAAGGAGTGTTTTAAACAGAGGAGAGAGAGGTGAAGAGCAGGAGAGGTTTAGGAAAGGAATTTCAGAGCTTATGCCCTAGACAGCTGAAGACACAGCCACCAATGGTGGGGCGAAGGAAATGGGGGATGTGCAAGAGGCCTTAGATAAACGCAGAGATCTTGGAGGGTTGTCGGGCTGCAGGAGGTATCAAGTTTCCACGCAGTTTTAATCACAACAACAACTTGCATTTATATAGCGCCTTTAACATAGTAAAGCATCCCAAGGGACTTCACAGGAGCGTGATCAGATAAAATTTGACACTGAGCCAAAGAAGGAGACATTCGGATAGGTGGCCATGGAAGAATTTGAACACAAGGATGAGAATTTCACATCTGGAGTTTCAATGCAGAAGCCACAAGACCTGCAGGAACAACTGGGCTATTTGTTTCCATTAGCTTATGAATTCCTGTCAAAGTCTCTCTACACTGCCTGACATCCATCCCATCAAAGGCAGTGGTCATAAAGGAAACTTTAATAGCAAAGAGACAGGTTTTCCTGGGAATCTGATTCTGTCTGACATGGAAAATTTAAACAGTGGGTGCCCTATTTTACACTGAGGGACATGCATCAAATTTGTTATCGTAACTGCTTGGGAGATGCAAGATTATATGCTCAATAACATTAACTTACAGAATTGACTGCTGCAGTACCTGTTTCACAGACGGCAGTCGCAGCAACTTGTTAGGACAGTGAATGGGTTAAATCCTGCAGATGCATTAACTCAGGATTCTCCAGGGGAAAAAAACATAAAATACATGTGGGAGGGAAAGGTTGATCTAAACGTTTCTACTTTCACATCTAAACAGACTTTCCAGCACTCTGTCTTCAAGAATAAATCCTTGAATATTTGACACTAGGTTATAACTAAGTACTTTTCCATGTTTGTATCTGCAACTTAAATTTCTTCTTCTGCTCCGTAACTGTACATTCACACATGTCTGATAGTGGTCGGCAACAAAATTAAGTACTTGGCTCCTGATCATTTCCTGTGGTGCACTAAAGTTACTTTAACATCGTCTCATGGGATTGCTGCTCAAATGGAAAACCAGCAGCCTCCGTGGGCTGCTCTCCCATATTTATCTTGCTTTCCGCCACCACTCCAATCAAAGCCCTATGGAGGCCAGAGACCTGGGATTCTCACCACTAAACAGTAAGGGAATTCAAGTGTTTACTTGTAAGTGGAGCCCTACGAAGATCCAGGTTTCCAAAGGCCTTGGAGTCAGGTGCTTTATGTTGAAGTGTGCCATTGATCGTGCTCCTTCAGTGTAGAAGTGCCTTTAAAATGGTGTAGCAAAGTTTGAATTTCCAGTTTCATTTACGCCCTGGTTCAAAACAGGAAATTTGGTTGTTTCCTTGATTTTGTTAGCAACAAGTTTTTTTTAAGCAAAAGTAACTGGTTTGTTTCATTGTGAAGATGTGTGTGTTTGGCACAGATGTGCAAAGTGTGCATATCTTCCTGGATACTCACCATTGTATTTGTGATAGCAAAATACTGCGGATGCTGGAAATCCGAAATAACAACAGAAAACGCTGGAAAAACTCAGCAGGCCAGGCAGCATCCGTGGAGAGAGAAAGAGAGTTAACGTTTCAGGTCGATGACCTTTCATCAGAACTGGGAAGAGCCGGAAATCAAATAGATTTAAGGCCAGGGTAAAGCTGGGAAAAGGGGGAGGGGATAAAGGAACAAAGGGGGAGATGAAGAGACATTAAGAGATATGCAAGGCTAGAGGTGGTGTTAATGTGACAGATTAAGGCTGAAAGAAGTGTGAAATCCACTGGCAGAATGAAGGACAGCTGCCAGCTTCTAGGAGGAAAAAAAAAGGTGGGGGGGGCAAATAAAAGGGTGGAAAAAATAAAATATAAATGTGATTGGAGCTGAGGTTATGATCTAAAATTGTTGAACTCGATATTGAGTCCAGAGGGCTGTAGCGTGCCTAAACGAAAGATGAGGTGCTGTTCCTCGAGCTTACGCTGCGCTTCCGTGGAACAGTGTAATAGGCCGAGGACGGTGAGGTCAGAGTGGGAGTGAAGCGGTGAATTAAAGTGACAGGCGACCGGGAGCTCGGGGTCCCCTTACGGACTGAACGGAGGTGTTCCGCAAAGCGGTCACCCAATCTGCGTTTGCTCTCCCCAATGTAGAGGAGACCACATCGTGAGCAGCGAATACAGTATACTAAATTGCAGGAAGTACAAGTAAATCGCTGTTTCACCTGGAAGGGGTGTTTGGGGCCCTGTATTTGTGATATCTGTTCCCTCCTACTTGGATTTATGCAAGTAGTCTTGTTTGGCAACCTTGACATCAAGCAGTTAACAGGAATGTTGGTCTTGATATCAAAGGGTTGAAAGCTGGGAGCATGAAACAGTACAGGAGTTCTTCCAAAAGCTGGTGTCTACCCAGAATGAGAAGCCCGATGTCCCTCCCAGCAGCTTAATAGACAAACTCATACAGATGTTTAGTTAGAGGATCACACAGGCTGAATAAGTCAGGTCAAAAGTATTAGAGTTTCAAATTACAAAAGGTAATTGGCCCATTATTGACTTTCTCATTGTATGTGTTTACATATATTGCATTTCCAGTATTTGCTGATTGTTATGCTATTACTATTTGCAAATATATTAGTTGCTTTAGTCTGTAATATCTGCCATTTCATAGAGAACTTTGTAGAGTAAGCTGATTGCTGCAAGGGGTGTAACTGTGATTCATAGGTCTAAGAGGACAGTATACAGAAAAGCTGTAGCTTCTGGATAGTAGATGTTAAGGTTTACTTATGGGTAATAGAGCTCAGACAAGACAGTAAAAATCCCAAAACTGTAACAGAAGGCTTCTTCTGTCCTTCCTTACAATAATAATTCACACATGTTTTCTTCGTCCTTGTTTTTTTTTTATACTTCAACTTTCAGAGAGAATAGTTTATTCAAAAGTGTTGTGCAAAATCATAGAATGGTTACAACACAGAAGGAGGCCATTCGGCCCGTCGAGCCCATTCCAGCTCTCTGCAAGAGCACTTCAGCTAGTCCCATTCCCCCACCCTTTCCCCGTAGCCCTGCAAATTTTTTTCCTTCAGGTACTTATCCAATTCCCTATTGAAAGCCACGATTGAGTCTGCCTCCACCACCCTTTCAGGCAGTGCATTCTAGATCCTAACCACTCGCTGCGTAAAAATGTTTTCCCTCATGCCGCCTTTGGTTCTTTGCGAATCACCTTAAATCTGGGTCCTCTGGTTCTCGACCCTTCCGCCAATGGGAACAGTTTCTCTCTATCTACTCTGTCCAGACCCCTCATGATTTTGAACACCTCTATCAAATCTCCTCTCAACCTTCTCTGCTCCAAGGAGAACAACCCTAGCTTCTCTAGTCTATCCACGTAATTGAAGTCCCTCATCCCTGGAACCATTCTTGTAAATCTTTTTTGCACCCTCTCTAAGGCCTTCACATCCTTCCGAAAGTGCAGTGCCCAGAATTGGACACAATACTCCAGCTGAGGCCGAACCAGTGTTTTATAAAGGTTCATCATAACTTCCTTGCCTTTGTACTCTATGCCTCTATTTATGAAGCCCAGGATCCCGTATGCTTTTTTAACCGCTTTCACAACCTGCCCTGCCACCTTCAACGATTTGTGCACATATACCCCCAGGTCTCTCTGTTTATGCACCCACTTTAGAATTGTACCCTTTAGTTTATATTGCCTCTCCTCGTTCTTCCTTCCAAAATGTATCACTTCGCATTTTTCTGCGTTAAATTTCATCTGCCACGTGTCCGCCCATTTCACCAGCCTGTCTATGTCCTCTTGAAGTCTATCACTATCCTCCTCACTGTTCATTATACTTCCAAGTTTTGTGTCATCTGCAAATTTTGTAATTGTGCCCTGTACACCCAAGTCCAAGTCAGTAATATATCAAGAAAAGCAGTGGTCCTAGTACTGACCCCTGGGGAACACCACTTCCTCCAGTCTGAAAAATAACCGTTCACCACTACACTCTGTTTCCTGTCACTTAGCCAATTCCGTATCCATGCTGCCACTGTCCCTTTTATTCCATGGGCTTTAACTTTGCTGGAAAGCCTATTATGTGGCACTTTATCAAACACCTTTTATAAGTCCATGTACACCACGTCAACCCTCTCTGTTACCTCATCAAAAAACTCGATCAAGTTAGTTAGACACGATTTGCCTTTAACAAATCCATGCTGGCTTTCCTTAATTAATCTACACTTGTCCGAGTGTTAATTTTGTCCCCGATTATCGTTTCTAAAAGCTTCCCCACTACCGAGGTTAAACTGGCTGGCCTGTAGTTGCTGGATTCATCCTTACACCCTTTTTTGAACAAGGATATAACATTTGCAATTCTCCAGTCCTCTGACACCACCCCTGTATCCAAGGAGGATTGGAAGATTACAGCCAATACCTCCGCGATTTCCACCTTAACTTCCTTCAGCATCCTAGGATGCATCCCATCCAGTCCTGGTGACTTATCCACTTTAAGTACAGCCAGCCTTTCTAGTACCTCCTCTATCAATTTTTATCCCATCCATTATCTCCACTACCTCCTCTTTCACTATGACTTTATCAGCATCTTCTTCCTTGGTGAAGACAGATGCAAAATACTCATTTAGTACCTCAGCCATGCCCTCTGCCTCCATGCATAGGTCTCCTTTTTGGTCCCTAATTGGCCCCACCCCTCCTCTTACTGACACTTTTTTTGTCTTTATAATTTTCCTCCAATTGTTCCATCTCTTGGATCCTCCAGGGCTGACTCCCACCATCTAGCTTCCTAATCAATGGGAAAAAGAGGGAAGAACAGGCTGGTTGCAAACATTCCCACAGGTGCCAGACCCATCAAAGGCATGCTGATCATCCAACAGAAGATGCTTGCCCTTTTGAGGTTTAACCTTGTCTGATGATGTCCTTCACCTTGTTATTTAAAATGTGAAGTTTGCAGAGAAGGAGCAGCTTCAGTTGCATATTTTAAATAAACCAATAGAGGTGCTGCCGGGTTGCCCCAGTGGCACTAACAGAAAGGCAGCTGCACAAGTGCACCTCAAACTGAGGAGGCACCGCTAATATAATTAAACATGAAATCTAATAAATCTAATGAAACTAATGTAAACACCTACTTTAAGCCACATTATCATTGGTGTCGATAAAACACTCAGTGGTAAAAATTGAGTCGCGCCCCATTTGGGGCGCTAACCTCACCGGGGCGCGACTTTTAGCGCCCCGAAAAAATTAGCGGCCCCGCGCCGGAACTTCAGTGGTTGCGCCCCAAGAGGGAAGCGGGGCGCCACGGGAAGCACCCCGCATCCCTCTTGGGGCGCTGCGAGTGAATATCCTGGCGCTACGTGCCGCGGTATTGCAGGCCTTCCTCCCCTTCTTAAAGGGGAGGGACCCTGCGCAGCGCGAACCGGGGCCCAGCTGGGCCCCCAGGGATCGGGAGTGCCGGCAAAAGAGAAGTGCCGGGCTCTTGGAGCGCAGCCGGCACTTCACGGTGGGGGGGCTTCACGGGGGCCGGGGACAGCAACGGGGGCAGGTGCTGGCAGGCGGCCAGCAACAAAAATGGCCGCCTGCCACCTCCCCTTTAAATATCGCCGCCCCGGCCGCACGTACGCCCCCCTGAACCCGTCGGACATAGCGTCTGGCGGTAAATCAGGGGGCGCGACTGAAGATCACGGCCGGGGCGCGAGCGGGGCGCTGCGCACGGCGATGACGTCATCGCCGGCGGCGCAGCGCCACAGGGCGCTACCGGCTGCCGCCGCCGCTAACCTCCCACTAAATTTTTCGGGAGGCGTGGGCGGCGCTGCGCCCGGGCGTTAGCTGCTTTACGCCCCATTAGCACCCTCTTAAGGCGCTAACGGGAGGCGCAAGCAGCTGAATTTTTCCCCCTCTATGCCTTGCGATGCTCACCGGTCGCAGAAGGCACCAAGCGTACCGATGGACACGGTACGCTCCCTCTCCAAGGCCACCCGGGCATAGACTAGACCATGAAAGAGGGCTAGGCAGCCAGAGCGACCCTCTCTGTGGGTCACACTTGTCCTGGACCTGGAAATGGCCGGCTTCTCCAGGCACAGGAGCAGATCCACGAGAAGGTCCTCTGACTTACCCACGCCCCCTCTCCGCACGGGGTGGCCGAAGATCCGATGTGTTGGGCTAAAATGTAGCCAGAAATTGAGGGACAGCCCCTTAAATAATGGAATAGGGGCTGCAGCCTCTCTCACTCCATGTAGACATGGAAGATCATAGAATCATAGAATGGCTACAGCACAGAAGGGGGCCATTCAGCCCATCCCGGCTCTCTGCAAGAGCACTTCAGCTGGTCCCACTCCCCCGCCTAGAAGGTATTCATCCAGACCGTAGAAGTTGCAAGCTTCCTGGGTATCAGTAAAGTGGCTTAAAACTACATTGGCCGCTACTGCTCCGTGAAACACTTTCCACCCCAGATCCCCAATAGTGCAGGGAAGGACGCCCACAAGAGAGCCTTCCAATGTTGGTTCCACCTCCACTGGATGGCAAAATGGAACATCAGGGCGTGTCCGGTCAGTGAGGTGGAACACCAGGGCGTGTCCGGTCAGCGAGATGGAACACCAGGGCGTGTCCGGTCAGCGAGATGGAACACCAGGGCGTGTCCGGTCAGCGAGATGGAACACCAGGGCGTGTCCGGTCAGTGAGACGGAACACCAGGGCGTGTCCGGACAGCGGGGTGGAACACCAGGGCGTGTCCGGTCAGTGAGGTGGAACATCAGGGCGTGTCCGGTCAGTGAGACGGAACACCAGGGCGTGTCCGGTCAGTGAGATGGAACACCAGGGCGTGTCCGGTCAGTGAGATGGAACACCAGGGCGTGTCCGGTCAGTGAGATGGAACACCAGGGCGTGTCCGGTCAGTGAGATGGAACACCAGGGCGTGTCCGGTCAGTGAGGTGGAACACCAGGGCGTGTCCGGACAGTGAGGTGGAACACCAGGGCGTGTCCGGTCAGTGAGGTGGAACACCAGGGCGTGTCCGGTCAGTGAGGCGGAACACCAGGGCGTGTCCGGTCAGTGAGACGGAACACCAGGGCGTGTCCGGACAGTGAGACGGAACACCAGGGCGTGTCCGGACAGTGAGACGGAACACCAGGGCGTGTCCGGTCAGTGAGGTGGAACATCAGGGCGTGTCCGGACAGTGAGGTGGAACACCAGGGCGTGTCCGGTCAGTGAGACGGAACACCAGGGCGTGTCCGGTCAGTGAGGTGGAACACCAGGGCGTGTCCGGACAGTGAGACGGAACACCAGGGCGTGTCCGGACAGTGAGACGGAACACCAGGGCGTGTCCGGTCAGTGAGACGGAACACCAGGGCGTGTCCGGTCAGTGAGACGGAACACCAGGGCGTGTCCGGTCAGTGAGACGGAACACCAGGGCGTGTCCGGTCAGTGAGACGGAACACCAGGGCGTGTCCGGTCAGTGAGACGGAACACCAGGGCGTGTCCGGACAGTGAGACGGAACACCAGGGCGTGTCCGGTCAGTGAGGTGGAACACCAGGGCGTGTCCGGTCAGTGAGGTGGAACACCAGGGCGTGTCCGGTCAGTGAGGTGGAACACCAGGGCGTGTCCGGTCAGTGAGGTGGAACATCAGGGCGTGTCCGGACAGCCAGATGAGGGTGAGGAAGTGGAGTGTGCATGCCGGAGCAGCCCGTACAGGAAATCTCGCCGCGCAGAGTGGAAAGACGTGGAGGGAATTTCTGAGACGGCTCAAGCTGTGAGGCAGAGGTTCCCAAGGGAGGTTATCGGAGCCTCGCACCGATGAGAAATTCTGCCCCAACAGGGGCAGGGGGGCGAAATAGCTCCACACACCTGGTGGAGTCAGGGCAGAGTGCGAATATCAGCTCGTCAGAGGTGCAGCATCGGTCCCGCTTGCTTTTTCTTCCTTCTGTCTGTGTTTTAAATGGAATGGTCACTCTGGGACTGAAAATTAATTCAAATCCCTCATGTTTGAAAAAAAAACAATTTGCAAGGTTGGTAACTACAGCAAACATACAAATTTAATCTAAGCTAGTTTCACAAACATATAGTGAATGTAAGCCAGGGAAGATCAACACAGAAAGCCACTGAGAAGCAAAGGCCACTCTGAATCTCTGTTACAGTTGTCCAATTCATCACCGACTGTCACAGCGTGACATTCAGTTGTAATGTTCCCCCGCCTCACACATTACCCACCCACCACAGTCAAAGCAAGCTTCCCCTGTATCTCCCTGCCTCCTCCCCCCAACATCAGTTCTAATAAATCAGGACAATAGGAAACCAGTCTGTAAAACAGATTTGTAACATGGGCTTTAACCCTTCAAGGAACAAAGTATTTTTTTTCTCAACTAAAATTGAAAGTTAAATCATTTTTTGCTGAATACTTGGAATTAAGAAACAAAAACAGAAATTGGTGGAAACACACAGGAGGGTAAGTCAGCAGCCGAAAGAGAAAGAAAGGTTAATGCTTGAGGTGACACACCATCAGAACAGATCGCAGCCCCATACAAAATGTTAACCTCGCTTTCTGTTTTAAATGTTTGCTGGCCTGCTGTTTCTAGAATGATCTGACTTTTTGTTAAAATAAGGAAGAAGAAAAACATGCACTCATGAGGAGGAATATATCTCAATAGCATTTACAGGAGGATATGCCTAATATAGCATTTAGATTTTTTTCTATGCAGTTTCCCAAAACAGATTATGCAATTTAACAGTCTGCAACACCTCCAGAATTAGAATTGTAACTGGATTTGATGAATTAAACTTTTTTTTAAATAAAAACCTCAAGCTGAAAGGCCAAGATCCATACTGCATAACATTAAAGTTAAAAGGGGTACAAGAGAAAAGGGGAAGTAAAGCAGTAAGTAGGGGTTACATAATGCCAACTTTGTTCTGTTTTGTTCACATTTTCTGCTCTCTGTGAGAGGTATGGTTCTACAAGTACCCTCCTATACCTTGAAACAGACCTAGGCACGGGGTCTCAACAACAACAACAACTTGTATTTATATAGCACCTTCTACATAGTAAGACATCCCAAGGCGCTTCACAGGAGTATTAGAAGACAAAAAAATAGTTCTCAGGAACTATTTAAGTGCAGTGAGCATCACGACCAACCCTAATCCCATACTCACACAACACATAAAGATACAAATTGCCAACAGGGTTGCTGGATAACAAACCCTGGCCAATTTTTCTCTTTCGATCCCACAGTCACTTCAAGCCCATCATAGTACCTCTCCCTCCATCTTAGCTGAACCGAGCAAGAATCAAACCAGGGACCTGACCGGTCTGCACAGCCTAACTAGCTGAGCCACTACCTAGAAGCAAGCTTGGTTTTTAAAACCTGAAGACTGTACAAAGAAAAAAAAACTGAGGGTGGCATTAGCAACAGATGTTAATTTTTCCCTCTCAAATCATCTCTAGATCCATACATACTGCCATTTTTCACCATCTAGTTTGGATATTCCAGGCTGTGGGATTGTACTTTCAGAGGAATAATGAAAGTCTTCCATTGATTTATAATTTGCAAGAAATCACGAAGAAAAGTAGACTGACCACAATTTGTAGATGAAATGCCCTTGGGTCATTTGGGAATCACTAGTATCCTAACAACTTAAAAATATTTAATCGGGAATGACATACAGATTCACGCTGCACAACATATTAGTATATTCTACCTGCCAATCGGGATAGGCCATTATCTGGGGTCATTATCATTGTGAGCAGGTTAAGTTGTTTGGTATTTGGAAATAAATTATGACATGTGTTTGGGTTAAGAAGACATGATGAGCATGGTGTTTATCTGCCAATACTGTCCTCAGAGAACAATCACAGCCCTGGCTCTAAATAATATGTTTATTATTGATGTCCGATAATATATCTGAAAGCCAAAACATACAGGCATAACCTGGATCTCTGAATCCGTGTGAGAGATATACAGCACAATTAATGCACATGGGCAATGAGTGGCCACACAATATCAAGATACATCAATCCATAAATCACATATTGCCACAGATATATACAGAATAAAGGTTTTCTACCAGCAAGTTACAAGACATCAAGTTCTTTAAGTGTTTGCTCAGAGATCAAATTACCACCGTAAAAGGAGAAAATTCTAGGAGTACTTCTGTATAAAGCACTCATTTCTCCAGCTATCTCTCTTTTTCATAAAAACAGATGGAAAACTCAATATTCCTTATTAAGATACATCATTGTTGCAATGTATTTTGGGGTCCTGGCCAATATTTACCCCTCAACCAATACCTCAAAACAGGTCATCAGGTCATGACCACATTGCTGCTTGTGCAATCTTGCTGTGCGCAAATTGGCTGTCACGTTTCCTACATTACAACATTGACTATACTTCAAAAGTATTTCATTGGCTGTAAAGCACTTTGGGACGCCCTGAGGTCATCAACAGCGCTATATAAATATAAATTATTTCTTTCTATTATCTGCCAGGTAGAGAAAGACAAGCCAGCAGTGATTTCCTAGCTTGCTCCAAATCGGCATCCAGGGCAGTCAGAAGTGCTGACTTCATTCAAATCAACAGAGCAGCTCTGGAACATGTGGGCCATCTCTAGAAAGCTTGGGAGGACAGCAAAGACCCAAAACAGCACATTGCTACAAGGTAGAAAACAGTACAAATTGAGGACTACTACCAATAGGTAGGAAATATCACGTTTTTTTGAAATGAGATGGGGTTTGGGGAGGTGGGAGGGGCGGGGTGGGGAGAAGGTACTTGCTCTAGCTTTCCCTTCTCCTTTAAACTCAATGCCAGAAACAGGACGTGCTGAAACACGTAGCAGGTCAGCCAATATCTGCAGAAAGAATAGGCAGGTTGGTGTTTGAGTAAAACCCGTCTTTGGTTCTGCTGACATTAACCTGCCTTTTCTCTGCAGATGCTGACAGACCAGATGTGTATTTCTATTTGTTTGTTTTTGTTTCAGATTTCCAGCATTAGCACTGTCTTGCTTAAGATCTGCACTATTCTTTCTATTATGTATTTCACTATATGACCCAAATGACCATTCATATGGGAGCCAAGACAGTGAATGTTGACTGGCAATTGTGTTATGGAACATCACAGCTCAACCCAATTCTCTCCACATCCACACACTCTTCAGAAGAAGTCATTGGACAGCAACCACTAGGAGAACCCTGGTTGATTTTTCACCTTTCTAGTCCAGAGTGTCGGGGTTAATTGTAACATGTGTAGTCAGGATGCTCCGGCCATCATGGTGTGTGGCAGACTTGATGGACCAGCTGGTCCTTTCCTGACAGTCATTTTCGCATGTTCATACTGGCACCCTGGCTGAGATCAGCTAAATCAATGCAAAATGATCAAGCAGCAATTTTTTTTTTCAACCTCACAAACTCAGTGGAAAATTGTTTTCAAGAAGATATTGGGCAGTAGACAGACAGCCTGATTAGCCGTTATGGTCATACTTCACTTTCTTGACTTTACAAAAGAAATGGACATCTTCCCAACAGTAACTAAGTTCTCAACAAATATGTTGAATACAAAATTAGCTCACTGAAGATATCTTGGAGGAATGTACTTTATCAGTATTGTATAATCAGTATTTCTTTACCTTATTGTATACTAAATTCAGCAGAAATAACTATTTTAAGGAAAGTGAACAAAATTAACCAACTGCCTTAATTTAATGAGCAGTTCACAAATGCTCATTACATCTTCATCCAAAGTCGGTTTTAAATGTACTATTGTCATTTGATAAATCTAATCAATTTCAACAAACTGATGGTTAACTTGAGTAATATATGATCTTCGAACATGCAACTAGTCACCGTTTTACCAATAGTCTTTTCAGAATGCTCCTTCCAATCTACGGCTATGTAGAAAACAATTCAGACTGCATAGATCAAGATTTAAAGCGTACACTTGGTGGATTTAAACAGAAATATGCTAATATAAACTGCTGTAAAGATGATTTCATCTTTGCAATGTTGCTGCAAAGGGAATTTAATCACTGTAGGAAACAAAAATTCAAGATTTTAATGTATTTTTCTATGGGTGTAGCAGACCACCAGTGAGGGAAATTTTCAGTACTAACCATTAAACTTTAGCAATGCATTCAGTCAGTTGAGCTGAAACTGGCTGTTTGAAGATCAATTTGAAGATCACGGTGTCAGCTGTGGCTCACTCGATAGCACCCTCGCCTTTGAGTCAGAAGGTTCTGGGTTCAAGTCCCACTCCAGAGACTTGAGCACAAAAATCTAGTCTGACAATCCAGTGCAGTACTGAGGGAGTGCTGTCTTTCGAATGAGACATTAAAGCGAGGCCCCATCTGCCCTCTCAGGTGGACATAAAAGGATTCTATGGCACTATTTCGAAGAACAGCAGGGGAGATATCCCTGGCGTCCTAGCCAATATGTATCCCTCAAATAACATCACCAAAACAGATTATCTGGTCATTATCACATTGCTGTTTGTGGGAGCTTGCTGTGCGCAAATTGGCTGCCGCATTTCCTACATTCCAACAGTGACTACACTTCAAAAAGTACTTCATTGGCTGTAAAGCACTTTGGGATGTCTGGTGGTCTTGAAAGGTGCTGTATAAATGCAAGTCTTCGTTTTTCTTTTTCAACTATGGTGTCCAGAAACTTAAGTTGTATCTACGATAGCAAAATACTGCAGATGCTGGAAATCCGAAATAACAACAGAAAACGCTGGAAAAACTCAGCAGGCCAGGCAGCATCCGTGGAGAGAGAAAGAGAGTTGACGTTTCAGGTCGATGACCTTTCATCAGAACTGGGAAGAGCTGGAAATCAAATAGATTTAAGGCCAGGGTAAAGCTGGGAAAAGGGGGAGGGGATAAAGGAACAAAAGAGGAGATGAAGAGACATTAAGAGACATTAAGAGATATGCAAGGCTAGAGGTGGTGTTAATGTGACAGATTAAGGCTGAATGAAGTGTGAAATCTACTGGCAGAATGAAGGACAGCTGCCAGCTTCTAGGAGGAAAAAAAAGGTGGGGGGGACAAATAAAAGGGTGGATAAAATAAAATATAAATGTGATTGGAGCTGAGGTTATGATCTAAAATTGTTGAACTCGATATTGAGTCCAGAGGGCTGTAGCGTGCCTAAACGAAAGATGAGGTGCTGTTCCTCGAGCTTACGCTGAGCTTCCGTGGAACAGTGTATTAGGCCGAGGACGGTGAGGTCAGAGTGGGAGTGAAGCGGTGAATTAAAGTGACAGGCCACCGGGAGCTCGGGGTCCCCCTTACGGACTGAACGGAGGTGTTCCGCAAAGCGGTCACCCAATCTGCGTTTTTTTCCTCCTAGAAGCTGGCAGCTGTCCTTCATTCTGCCAGTAGATTTCACACTTCATTCAGCCTTAATCTGTCACATTAACACCACCTCTAGCCTTGCATATCTCTTAATGTCTCTTAATGTCTCTTCATCTCCTCTTTTGTTCCTTTATCCCCTCCCCCTTTTCCCAGCTTTACCCTGGCCTTAAATCTATTTGATTTCCAGCTCTTCCCAGTTCTGATGAAAGGTCATCGACCTGAAACGTCAACTCTCTTTCTCTCTCCACGGATGCTGCCTGGCCTGCTGAGTTTTTCCAGCGTTTTCTGTTGTTATTTAAGTTGTATCTAGTTCAATTTCACTAGAAACAGAATATATACTTTGGATCATGTAACCTAGCTCTGTTGAAAATGATCATTTTGTAAATGATTGTGTGTGAACACAATTAACTCAATGAAGCGTGCAACCTGGAACCCAAAGAACAATAAACTGGAAAAATACACCGATATTACTCTCTCTCATTTGCCCCAGATTTGAAACTGAATAGCGATGCTGTTCATCTGGAACAGAATTTCAGCCCAATTCAGAGTCGCTTTGCCCCACAACACCCAGTGTAACCGGGATGCAAGTTCCCCAAAGACTCGGGAACTCAGAACTAGCCGCACCTCTAGCCAAGCTGTTCCAGTACAGCAACAACACTGCCATACATCCGACAATGTGGAAAGCTGCCCAGGTATGTCCCGTCCACAAAAAGCAGGACAAATCCAACTCGGTCAATTACCGCCCCATCAGTCTACTCTCAATCATCAGCAAAGTGATGGAAGGTGTCATCGACAGTGCTATCAAGCAGCACTTACTCACCAATAACCTGCTCACTGATGCCCAGTTTGGGTTCTGCCAAGACCACTCTGCTCCCGACCTCATTACAGCCTTGGTCCAAACATGGACAAAGGAGCTGAATTCCAAAGGTGAGGTGAGAGTGACTGCCCTTGACATCAAGGCAGCATTTGACCGAGTGTGGCATCAAGGAGCCCTAGTAAAACTGATGTCAATGGGAATCGGGGGGGGGGGGAAAACGCTCCAATGGCTGGAGTCATACCTAGCACAAAGGAACGTGGTTGTGGTGGTTGAAGGTCAATCATCACAGCCCCAGGACATCACTGTAGGAGTTCCTCAGGGCAGTGTCCTAGGCCCAACCATCTTCAGCTGCTTCAACAATGACCTTCCCTCCAACATAAGGTCAGAAATGGGGATGTTCGCTGATGACTGCAGTGTTCAGCGCCATTCACAACTCCCAAACCCGCGACCTCTTCCACTTAGAAGGACAAGGGCAGCAGGCGCATGGGAACACCACCACCTCCAAGTTCCCCTCCAAGTCACACACCATCCTGACTTAGAAGTATATCGCCGATCCTTCATCGTCGCTGGGTCAAAATCCTGGAACTCCCTTCCTAACAGCACTGTGGGAGTACCTTCACCACACGGACTGCAGCGGTTCAAGGCAGCGGCTCACCACCACCTTCTCGAGGGCAATTAGGGATGGGCAATAAATGCTGGCCTTGCCAGCGACGCCCACATCCCATAAGACGAATTTAAAAAAATTTTAAAATACAAGTGGACTCTCTTCCGACTGCATTACATACAAAGCAGGAGGAGGTGGCAATAGACTAGCGTTAGAGATTATGGAAGGAGGCTTTTTGACAAAAGAACAGGTACCTCACCTCTTTAGTGAACAGGTCACTGGATAAAGTCCAGAACTGGTATTCAGCCATCCTTATTTACAAACAACTTCTCCACGAGCAACAACGTGTAGAGTGTTGAATAGTAGTGCTAACTATAATTGATCCATTTTCAAAGCCTTCTTAATAGACATCACATTTGGGCTTCACTGGGCTGGTTATACTGTAAAAGGATTTAAAGGTAATAGGGATAAGTAAAGAACATTGATGATCAAATACAGTATCAGTGGAACACAACGCCTCGAATCCTGCTGGGACCATAAAAATGTCATCTGTGGAATGAAGCCAGTCAAGGATGAATAACAAAGATTGGATCCTGTTATTCTGATATCCTGGAGCCTTTTGCTTAACTGTCTTTAGAAACAGATAGCTTCACAAATTTGTCATCTTAAAAGTGTTACCTGTGGTTATTCACCACTCACAGGAGATGAAATAAATGAGGGAAAGTCAAGAACTGCATTGTACATGCTCTAATAAAAGCAATAAACTCACTGGGCTCATTCACACTTAGCAAATTGTTTTGCTTTTGCTTTCATGTAGGGTCAAGGGAAGAATGAAAATGGCTGGTAAAATTAATACACAGGTTTAAAAGTTATCCCTCTGCTTTAGGTTACCTTTGAGAGAGTCTGATCACGTACAGGTCTCTACTAACTTCCTTAAAATGCTGCTAACATTACTTTCCAGTGAATATTTTCAGCTTTGCTACCAACCTGATCAATGTAATTTAATTTGAAAACTTGAATTTAAAACATAGAGATGTCATAAACAATGGTTATGGCGATGAAGTTAATGGAGGATTTGATTACAGTTAAAGTTATTTCGATATATCAAATCATCAAGTTAACCCTACCAAGTTAACTATAAAAATAGCTACGCATGGAAAAATACTGTGGAATTCATTTCACCATCAAGTGCAGCCATATGGTTACAGGGAACAGAGAAAACAAACATTCCAAAGCAAGGTTCAAATCTTTTTAACTGTTAAGAATAATCGAGGAGGCCACCTAACGTGTTGTATCATAAAGTCTACTACTCTGCAGTTGAATCAAGAAGACCTTGTCTTGTTTATGGCACATCCAGTTTAGGCAGCGACTAAACAGCAATGGTAACAGCAGATTATAAAGAGCATTATTTCAACCAAAATGATAGGAATTTCAAGATTTTGTTTTTAAACAGGTGAGCTGAGAAAACAACCTATTACGACGGCTGCCGTGATCCCAGGAAGATTAATTTTGAAGAAGGGTAACAATCTATTTCTGTCTGAATTGAAACTTAAAACCTTCACTATTCTTAGAATAGTTACTGTGCATTCATTCAAAGAGATTGGTTCAATACAATTTTAAGACGGCTGGATATTAAGGGGTAAAAATTCACTTGGTTGCGCCACCCGTTAGCGCCTTAAGAGGGCGCTAATGGGGCGCAAAGCCGCTAACGCCCGGGCGCAGCGATGTTTGCGCCGCTCGAGAACTTAACTTGAGATTGTGTGGCGGCGCTAAAACTTACCGCTGCGACCACCTGCGCGCGCAGATTGTGACGTCATTCCATGGTGCAACGCCCTTGGGGCGCCCCGTAGCGGAAATTGAGTGGCGCCCCCTGCCTTACCGCCTGGCGCTTCCAACGACCAGAAGACTGGAACGCTATCAATCGCTGTGGGGCTGGGGGGGGCGCTATTTAAAGGGGGCTTCTTCCTGTCTTTTATTGTTGGTGGCATTTTTGAACTACGCATTCTGAGAGAGAGAGGGAGAGACTTCTGGAGAGATTCAACGTTGTGTGAAGGAGTTTTGGGTACTGAGCAGCACTTTGCAGGTTCATTTTGATTTGCCATTCCTTGTATCGATTTAGCAGAGACCGTGGGAGCTGCACTCTGAGCTCTTTGCCTGGTGCTCTCCATTGTTCTTTCCAGCACATTTGATGTGCAAGTCTCTCCAGGCCGAGATTCAAGGCAGCAATGAACAGGATGTGGATGGAAAGCAAGATTAACCATCCCCTTTAAGAACTGGCCCATGCCATTGTGTGTGTGTTCCATTGCTGACTGACATTACATGAGCTTCGCCAGCGCTCCGAGTTAGCGCCTCACTGCTCGGCCTTTGCGCCTTAAGAGAGGTGTGCAGCGCCTGCTTTAGCGCTCCACTCACCTCCAGGGGCGGTAAAAGTGAAGTTTCCCGTCAGTGCCGATAATTAGCGCCAGGCGCTAATATTTGCGTCCGGACGATATTTGCGCCCCAAATGGGGCGCGACCTAATTTCTACCCCTAAGTCTTTCAAATATACAGATAATTTCAATTATTTTAGTTACTGAAGCGCAATTACTGATATTAAAAATCTGATTAAGGGCCTTGACATTAAATTTGCTCCAGTTTAGTAGGAAGTGTTACCTGTATCCTAAAACCCACACAGAATTAATCCTATTAATTCTCTTCCAGAAAGAATTACTGGATTATATATAATGAGGTGGAAGAAAATTGTGAGATAAGTATTTTTCTTCACTTTATATCTCAAGTTTGCATAACCAGTTTCTTATCTGAACCAATATTAACATTTCAAGCCTGTAATCACAGCAAGAATGTAGATTCAATCAAACCTACCTAACTGATGGCATTTAAAATGTATGGATCAGTAGGTTTCCAAAAAAATCACGCAGATTGTGCCAAACTACTGGCACCATTAAAAATGCATTGCATTTCTTGGATTCATTAACTGAAACAAGATAAAATGTAGTGATAAAGAACCATTGTAAGAACATAAGAACATAAGAAATAGGAGCAGGAGTAGGCCAATCGGCCCCTCGAGCCTGCTCCGCCATTCAATAAGATCATGGCTGATCTGATCCTAACCGCCAATCTACTATCACAGAACCATCTCCTGCATCTAACAGAATTGCACACACGAAATAGGAGCAGAATCAGGCTACACGGTCCCTGGGCTCGCTCCACTACCCACAGGGCCATGACCGATCCGAACCTAGACTCATGTCCAAATTCCTGCCCGCTCCCCGTAACCCTTAATGCCCTTTACTTCTAGGAAACTGTCTATTTCTGTTTTAAATTTATTTAATGATGTAGCTTCTACAGCTTTTTGTGGCAGCATATTCCATGGACCTACCACCCTCTGAGTGAAGTAGTTCCTCCTCATCTCAGTTTTGAAAGAGCAGCCCCTTATTCTAAGACTATGTCCCCTAGTTCTAGTCTCACCCGTCATCGGGAACATCCTCCCCGCATCCACCCGATCCAACCCCTTCACAATCTTATATGTTTCAATAAGATCGCCTCTCATTCTTCTGAACTCCAATGAGTAGAGTCCCAATCTACCCAACCTCTCCTCATATGACCACCCCCTCATCCCCGGGATTAACCGAGTGAACCTTTTTTGCACTGCCTCGAGAGCAAGGATGTCTTTCCTTAAGTAAGGACACCAAAACTGTATGCAGTATTCCAGGTGCGGTCTCACCAATACCTTGTACAACTGAAGCAATACCTCCCTATTTTTATATTCTATCCCCCTAGCAATGAAAGCCAACATTCCATTTGCCTTCTTAATCACTTGCTGCACCTGCATACTAACCTTTTGAGTTTTGTGCACCAGGACCCCCAGATCCCTTTGCACTTCAGTACTCTCCAGTTTCTTGCCATTAAGATAATAAATTGCTCTAGGATTTTTCCTGCCAAAGTGCATCACCTCACACTTTCCAGTGTTGTATTCCATCTGCCAAATCTCTGCCCACTTACTTAGCCTGTCTATGTCCCCTTGCAGGTTTTTTATGTCCTCCTCACTCACTACTTTCCCTCCCATCTTTGTATCATCTGCAAATTTTGATATGTTACACTTGGTCCCTTCCTCCAAATCGTTAATATAGATTGTGAAGAGTTGGGGACCCAGCACTGACCCCTGTGGAACACCACTAGTTACTGATTGCCAGTCTGAGAATGAACCATTTATCCCAACTCTTTGCTTTCTGTTAGATAGCCAATCCTCTATCCATGCCAGAATATTACCCCCAATCCCGTGATTTTTTACCTTAAGCAATAATCTTTTGTGTGGCACCTTGTCAAATGCCTTTTGGAAGTCTAAATACACTACGTCCACTGGTTCCCCTTTATCCACTCTATATGTTACTTCCTCAAAGAACTCCAGCAAATTTGTCAAACATGACTTCCCCTTCGTAAAACCATGCTGACTTTGTCCTATTAAATTATGATTATCCAAATGTCCTGTTACTGTTTCCTTAATAATGGACTCCAAAATTTTACCTACCACAGATATTAGGCTAACCGGTCTATAGTAACTTTTACACATCATCCAAAGTGGAACTGTGTTTCCAGTAGGTCGGAGAAAGTAAGCAGAGAATCCCTTCACTTCTGTACATATTACACAGAGGACAGAGAATTTTTGTACAAGTTACCATCAACAGTTCAACTCACAAGCAGCAACACCAGGGCTATTTCTACTGAAAACATTGTACTTCTCACAGTAAAAAAAAAATTCACTGACCTCCATATATTAGGGAATGGCAGTCTGTACCATTCAGCATCCATATGGATTATATGTCAGCTCATCTGCTGCTGTAACCCTCATCCATGCCTTTGTTACATCTAGACTTGACTATGCTAACTCGTTCCCGGCTGGCCTCCTATCTTCACCCTCCGTAAGTTGAGGTCATCCAAAACTCTGCTGCCAGTGTCCTAACTCGCACCAAGTCCCGTTCACCCATCACCCCTGTGCTCACTGACCTACATTGGCTCCTGGTTAAGCAACGCCTCGATTTTAAAATTCTCATCCTTGTTTTCAAATCCCTCCATAGCCTTGCCCCTCCCTATCTCTGTAACCTCGTCCAGCCCTACAACCCTCCGAGATATCTTCGCTTCTCCAAATCTGGCCTCTTGAGCATCCCCGATTTTAATCGCTCCACCATTGGTGGCTGTGCCTTCAGCTGCCGAGGCTCTAAACTCTGGAATTCCTTCCCGAAACCTCTCTGCCTTTCTACGTCTCTTTTCTCTTTACGAGGCTCCTTAAAACCTACCTCTTTGACCAAGCATCTGCCCTAATATCTCATGTGGCTCAATGTCAAATTTTGTTAGTTAACACTCCTGTGAAACGCCTTGGGACGTTTTACTACGTTAAAGGCGCTATATAAAGACATGTTGTTGTTGCATATAAATACACTTAAAAATCATGCTGGGAATTAAGAGTGGAAATAAAAATGGTTTATTACATAAGAACATAAGAAATAGGAGCAGGAGCAGGAGTAGGCCAATTGGCCCCTCGAGCCTGCTCCGCCATTCAATAAGATCATGGCTGATCTGATCCTAACCGCCAATCTACTATCACAGAACCATCTCCTGAATCTAACAGAATTGGACACACGAAATAGGAGCAGGAGCAGGATCAGGCTACACGGCCCCTGGGCCCGCTACGCTACCCACAGGGCCATGACCGATCCGAACCTAGACTCATGTCCAAATTCCTGCCCGCTCCCCGTAACCCTTAATTCCCTTTACTTCTAGGAAACTGTCTATTTCTGTTTTAAATTTATGTAACGATGTAGCTTCTACAGCTTTTTGGGGCAGCATATTCCATGGACCTACCACCCTCTGAGTGAAGTAGTTCCTTCTCATCTCAGTTTTGAAAGAGCAGCCCCTTATTCTAAGACTATGACCCCTAGTTCTAGTTTCACCCATCATCGGGAACATCCTCCCCGCATCCACCCGATCCAACCCCTTCACAATCTTATATGTTTTTAATATCTATTAATATATTAATATCTATTTCCAAAATTCTCTATCTCATTCTTGGAATGCTTTAAGATAATTGGCAAAAGAACCAGAGGGGAGATGAGGGGAAATATATTTCCGCAACTAGTTGTTATGATCTGGAATGCACTGCCTGAAAGGGTGGTGGAAGCAGATTCAATATTAATTTTCAAAAGGAAATTGGATAAATACTTGAAAAGGAGAAATGTGCAGAACTATGGGTAAAGAGCATGGGAGTTGGGCTAATTGGATAGCTTTCAAGGAGCCGGCACAGGCAAGATGGGCTGAATGGCCTCCTACTTTGCTTTATGATTCAATTATTCTAATTTAACTACCTTCAAATGAACAGATCATCATCCAAAATGTAGTGATAAGGAACGAAAGGGATAATCACAAGAAAGTGTCCTGTTGCAGGTTCGGCAACATAGTAGATATGAATTTCCTTGGCAGTTCTCACCATCGACAAAATAGCAGCAGAAACTCCATGTACAGATCTAACCGGAGCTTTCACCATTCTTCCACCGAAGTTATAGCAAATGAGCAGGAGAACCAGAGGATACTCCTGGCGGTGGCCTACTCCCAATCCCTGTTGCACCCAAGGCCTTGTTCACGCATCACACCTCAGACACTTTGAAAGGAGGCAGCAACGTGAAGATGAGATTGCCACAAGACACTGACTATACACAAATCAAAAGAGCACGTGTTTTCCTTCAGTAAGATCAACCAAGGGGGTATTGGAGGGATGCATTTGAAGACCGACAAAAATTATAATAAAGGTGGCAAATATAACTTACTTTCTTGTTCATTTAACCTCTACACACAAATCACAAAAACAACCTGATGTGCAAAGTCCTAGTGAGGCCAGCTGAAAGGGACAGGCGGTCTTGAGCAATGAGTGTGAGACGAGACACAAATGCTTATAAAAGACTGGAAATTATTTACTCTATGTAGTTGCTTTGGAGAGGAACAGAAAAATCTTATGCATATTGGCTCATAGTCCAGCCACAACATTTACAAAATTATATAAGTGACTGCCTAAAATGGTAGCTATTCATGGTTTTGTTTGTATGGAAAGTCAAGGATCTGTATACAAAAACATGATGCCTTCTCTCCATGAAGGGGCATGCAGTGGGGAGTAAAAATTCAAAAATATGCTTTTCCTGCAATTCCTAGTAAAATCATGGTTGGATGTGGCCCAATGATTGTTTTAGCTCCACCAATAGCTCAGTTGGTAAAGGCAACAGATCACAGCCACACAGAACAGAAGATCCCAGGTTCAATTCCAGTAGTGTGGAGTTAACTGATCTCGACCAGGGCGACAGGAAAACACAAAAAGGCAGTGAATTTTCCTGCAATTCACTGCAAAACGTAACTTGATCGTAGGTTGCAGGCCATAAATCTAACAGTCCTTCAAATGCTACATCATGTGGCATCTCAAACCGCAATAGAAATATAACATAAGTGCAATTGTTAGGTAAAGTGGAAAGAATGTTCACAACCATGGAAATACTACACATCATCGATACCTCTCAGGTGAACTGAACATGGAGATTCAGATGATATAGATATATGGGTCAAGCTTTCTTTTAGGGCATCATCTAGCCATTCAATTAGATAATGCCTTGTACTTCAGGAAGTTATTCTCTACTCTCTAAATATTGTGTTTAGTTACAGGCTTGTTTGAAATGCCAAAGATATATTTAATTACATTACAACAGTGACTACACTTCAAAAAAGTATTTCATTGGCTATAAAGCGCTTTGGGATGTCCTGAGGTTGTGAAAGGTGCTATGTAAATGCAAGTCTTTCTTTATAGCTTCTTTACAGGGGGACTGTACTCTGAAGATACCCTCTTAATATTGCTGAACTGCAAGTTTTCCTTTGTACTGAAAGGAGAACCAATTTGGAACATTAGTATGCAAATAACGACCAACAGTGCACAGTGCATCTACAGCATGTCTCCAGCCATCAATTCTGCCAATGTGAGGTTCAAGCAAAGGCTGCAATGAAACAGGAAGTGTAGTCATCCAGAGCTTCAGAGTGGAAAGCCTTAGCCTTCTGAGAATGTGAACATTGACAGAATTGTGCACAGGTGTCTGTCTATGCAGAATATGTAGAGCTTTTAGCAAGAGATTTGAATGTAAAAGCACTATATTGTTCAATACGCCCCTAGGTCCACAATGTGGTGGAAGGTGGTCAATTTTCCTCCAATCATTAAAAAGCATATTGATAATACTGCAAGCCCTGTATCATAAAATCTGATATACTTGCTGGTCATACAACATAAATCCAATAACTTTCACATCCCAAATCATAAATTCAACAATATGGTGTAGCCTTTTGATCCATGTCCTGGAGTTCTATTTTCCATCTTCAAAACAGAGCCACATTGCAATGGTTTGAAAAGAATTTTAAAAGGAAGATTTGCTTCATTTAAGTGTGATGGATGGTATGGATGTGTATGTGCACACACACCCACAATGTATGACAGCCCTCAGTGAATTCAAGGCAATAATCCAACTTCAAATCATGAACATAAACCACTCAACCTTTGCTCTTACAACTTACACTGGCATCTGGACCATTTGATTGAATTACTGTCTTTTAATTCACTGAGAGGTGTTTGCTATCCTCTATGTAATTGTATTACCCTTCATTAATCAGATTGAAGCGCTGCAGCTTGCACACACAGTATCTGCTTGCTGTCTTTATCTTGTTTAATTATTTCCAGCAGCTTTTAGCCATGTAGCCAGTCCTGTGTTTCTATCACAGGGCCACAAATGCTATTTGCCAAACACATGAAGGTACAACCATGCTGGTGAAAAGAATGATGGTTTGAGAATTCGAACAATCATCAGAACATACATTGCAAAGTCCAATCAAACGCTCCCTGTCTATGGCTCCCCGAGGAGTGATGATGGTTCACAAAACCCCTTTACTACAATACAAGTTTTGAATGACTCACAAAGGGAGGTTATATAGACAGATATTACATTTGATTCCTCACACCAGAAAGATATTTACCTTACACGCATTGAGAAGTTTCCACATAAACTGTGTCAGAAATTTATCAATAATGGATAATATACTAGATTTCCTTCCTCATTTGTCCTTACATGACTTTTAAATTGCTGTACCACTTGTTCTTTTATTTTCCCTTCTCCCCCCACCCCCCACAATGTTCTCTCCCAGATTCTGAGTCACACATTTGTAGCAGTTGTATTTATTTCTTAGTGAAACAAACAGCGGTTGAAGCCCCTTTTATTTCACAGCCATCATTAACAGATGGCTCTTTGTAATATTGCCCATTATCCAAAGCAATTCCACACGATGCAGTTATTAATCACAAAGTAGCATTAATATCAGACGTGAATAGATAAATGTGCGGGTTAGGTTGATTTGGCTATGATAAATTGACCCTTAGTGTTAGGGGGGGATTAAATATGTGGGGTTACGGGGATAGGATAGGAAGGGATATGTTAGGGGGAATTAAATACGTGGGGTTACGGGGATAGGGTGGGATATGTGTCGGTGCAGGCTTGATGGGGATTCTGTGTGAGAAAGCAGGGACAGGGTACTGGATTTGGATGATCAGCCATGATCGTATTGAATGGTGGAGCAGGCTCGACGGGCCGAATGGCCTACTCCTGCTCCTAGTTTCTATGTTTCTATGTTTCTATGTGGTTGGGTGCGAAGGTAATATGGAAACCCACAGCAACCAGCTAACATAATGCTGTTTCTTAGTGGGTTTACTATATAATGCAGCAAATGTCAAGCCCAGCAACAGCACAGCAATTAACTAAATGATGCCCTAACTAAAGGACAAAAATGAGAAGTCGCACAACACCAGGTTATAGTCCAACAGTTTTATTTAAAATTACGAGCTTTTGGAGCTCCGCTCCTTCTTCAGGTACAGGTAAAGTGAGGGAACACAAATCGATTACACCGTATATAAACACAGAGAACAATGTGTCTGCAGAGATACAATCTGTTAGGGAGGCATTACATCAAAGACACATCAGAGTACAGCTAAGACAATGAGGTGGTGCGACTTCTCATTTTTGTCCACCCCAGTCCAACACCGGCATCGCCGCATCATGACTAACTAAAGGAGGTTGTGCACTATGGCCTTCCAGAGGCACTGATCCCCCACAGCGATGTAGTAGAACTGGACTTGCTGGATATGGCCAGGTTTTCCAGCTGCCAGCACACTAAGCAGCTCAACCTGCCAGTCAGGCCAACGAGAGTGTCTACCAGCATATACTTTTCCCCAGACACTGGGGAAGGTGCAGCCATTCAGGGCCACTAGAAATTTTTTTAAAACTGCTGTGGCTTGGCAGCAACAGGAAAAACTGACATGGGGTGTCTTTTTTTTTACATGAAAACTATCAATGGTATTCAGAAGTTGCTTTCTAGACACACATGCTACAAATAAGCCTTAACAAACACTTCAAAGGGCTACAGCTGACCTCTCGTGATGGCTCAGTGGTTAAGGTTTAACTGAGCCACACAGCCTAAGACAGTGCCAGGTCAGCATCAAGCTAGATGATCAACACATGGCATAGACCTAGATATGGTGGTGGAGGCAAAAGCTTTGGAAGCATTTAAGAAATAGTTTTTCAGATGAGGCGATAAACCGAGGCCCCGTCTGCCCTTTCAGCTGGACGTAAAATATCCTGTGGGACTATTTTGAAGAGGAGCAGGGGCGTTCTCCGCGGTGTCCTGGCCAATATTTATCCCTTAACCAACATCACAAAACAGATTATCTGGTCATTCTCACATTGCTGTTTGTGGGACCTTGCTGTGTGCAATTTGGCTGCCGTGTTTCCCACATTATAGCAGTAACTACACTTCCAAAAGTACTTCATTCGTTGTAAAGCATTTTGGGACATCTTGAAGCTGTGAAAGGAGCTATATAAATGCAAGTCTTTCTTTCTAGTTGGATATCATGATGGGGACACTAAAGTCTGTCTGGATAGAGGAGCTAAGGTAGGAGAAATGGTCTTCCTCATTTGTATCTACAGGAAACTCTTTATTAACCGGCACCGACTGGACCGGCGTGGTGCCGGTTAATCAAAAAGTCCGGATAACGGAGAGTTATATCTCCCAACGTACGAGAGCCCCGTACATACTGACATGCGCCTGCATTCGGAGCTCCGTCTCCCCGGGGACCGCCAGCTGACCATCTGTCGTGACCGCTGCCTACCCGGGCTGCACATTCCCCTCCCAATCTACATGCTCCGATACAAGGCAAATGCCTCGGTTTTTTTTAAAGTTATTTTTAAAGGAGAGATGAAGGAAAACCCCGGTTACCTACTCAAGAATTTTGCCGGTTAAGAGAGATTTCCGGTTATTTGGGTGCCGGTTAAAAGAGAGTTTCCTGTACCTTGTGATCAGAGCCAGGGCAGCACTAGGAGAAAAACAACTGCTCTTGGTGCCACTGGGTTAGGGAGGGAGAAAAAGCACAGCCAGGCAGACTCCCAATGCTTAATACTATCCAGCCACTCTTTCTGGAAAGTGCACGTTGGGCAGGAATAGGTTTGGGTTGTAATGCTTATTAATGTGATGTTATTAATCACTCTCAAATAATCTGCCAACACAAGCTGCCTAGATTCACACATGGAGGATAACCATTTACACAGGACAGCTGATAATATGGAACTGTATAAAGTCAATGCCTCCAGAAGGGATGGGGGAGTAAGCAGAAAGAAAGCTCACTAAAAGCTGTGAAGTAGGAACATAGGAACAGGAGTGGGCCCTCAAGCCTGTTCCGCCATTAACCCCCGCCTTGACTCCATATCCTTTAATACGTAACAAAAATCTATCAATCTCAGTTTTGAAATTTTCAATTGACCCCCAGCTTCAACAGCTTTTTGGGGGTAGAGAGTCAAAGATTTCCACAACCCTTTGTGTGAAGAAGTGCTTCCCGATATCACCTCTGAATGGCCTAGTTCTAATTTTAAGATTATGCCCCCTTGTTCTGGTCTCCCCCACCACAAGAAATAGTTTCTCTCTATCTATCCTATCAAATCCTTTAATCAACTTATATCGATTCTACAGCACAGAAACAGGCCATTTGGTCCAACTGGCCCACGCTGGCGTTTATGCTCCACACGAGCCTCCTCCCACTCCTCTTCTTCTAACCTTATCAGCAGATTCTTCTATTCCTTTCTCCCTCATGCACTTATCTAGCTTCCCCTTAATGCATCTATGCTATTTCGCCTCAACTACTCCTTGTGGTAGCAAGTTCCACATTCTCACCACTCTTTGGGTAAAGAAGTTTCTCCTGAATTCCCTTTTGGATTTATTAGTGACTATCTTATATTTATGACCTCTAGTTTCGGACTCCCCCACAAGTGGAAACATTTTCTCTACGTCCACCCGATCAAACCATTTCATTATCTTAAAGGCTTCTATTATGTCAGCCCATCTTAAAAAAACACTTCAATTAGGTCCTCTCTTAATCTTCTATATTCAAGGGAATACAAGCATAGTGTATGCAACTTGTCCTCATAATTTAACCCTTTTAGCCTTGAAAGCTGGCTACAATGAATCAGATTTAAGATTGGTTTCATTTAAGAAAAAAAAGTTTACAGATTATTCCATTAATGAGTTATCACAGTAAACAACTTCTACTACACATCATTCTACAGAACATTCTTAACTCAGAAAGCCCAATACTTTGTAGCATACGTATCGAAAATACAGTTTGTTTCATTTAAATCTACTACATTCTGCACCTCATCCTGAAGTCGCCACGTAGCATTCACCAGTAGCCAAGGATACAGGCAAATACCGGACTCCCAGACCTCGACGAAATCTCTATCATTAATTGCTAAGAGGGGTTGGAGAGCAGTATAGTGAAACTCTCCCTCCAGCTTTTCTCCTTGCCCGTGGAGGGGAAGATAGCCTCAAGGCATGGCCTATATCACAGAATCACAGAATCCCCACAGTGCAGATAGAGGCCATTTCGGCCCATCGAGCCTGCACCGACACATATCCCACCCTATCCCCGTAACCCCACATATTTAATCCCCCCTAACACTAAGGGTCAATTTATCATAGCCAAATCAACCTAACCCGCACATCTTTGGACTGTGGGAGGAAACCGGAGCACCCGGAGGAAACCCACGCAGACACGGGGAGAATGTGCAAACTCCACACAGACAGTGTGCCGGATTCGAACCCGGGTCCCTGGCGCTGTGAGGCAACAGTGCTAACCACTATGCCACCGTGTTGCCCGTCTATATGAGGAACTTGCAATGTTAAGAGGCTTGGGTGGATATCCATATCCTACAATTCTAGTCAGCATTATGTACATTTTTTTTGTTTTTTGCACAGATATAAAGTACAGGTTATGAAAACATCCTTTGCATTTCCTTTAATTCTCAAAGCCTGCTCTGTTTACTCATACACTATCATACCTCTCGTGTTTGATGGGTGCTGTTGATACCATCTACAATCAACAGGTAATACCAGAAACACAACTAGAACCTATGTCACCCGATACCAGAAATACCCATCTGCACATTTCATCACACAGGTAAGCACACGGTACTACAATGCAAAATATGGAATAAGGACCAACAAAAGTGTATTTTAGCAATAAACATCAGTATGTTAAGGGTAGGTGTATTAATAAGCTATCTGCAATTTTACAGCAGCTAGGTCAAGGCGTCTTTCACCCAGCAGTTGGGGATTTTATTTTGCCATTTTCAAAACAACCCCATTATGAATTGCTATTAAATCATATCTTTACAAAAAGAAGCCAACCAAGTGTCCACTTCCAAATACCATCAGTTTGAACTCCACAACTTGGGTCCCGAGAGTAGCAGTGCAGAAAACATTACCACTTTCTATGGAATAAAGCTGCGATAGAAAAGTGCAGAGTGAAGCTCGGAGCTCATAAGACTACTTGAGCATCTCTATCCCGGAGCTCCGCCCACTCCTCCCCCGCTCTTTCTCTCCCTCCCCGGAGCTCCCACCCCCACATTCTCTCACCCTCTTTCCCGCCCTGGACCCCCCCCCCCCCCCGCCAGCTCTCTCTCTCTCTCGCCCCCCGCCCTCGAGCCACCCGCTCTCTCTCTCTCTCTCTCTCGAGCCCCCC